>JAXQGN010000106.1:0-141732 GCA_037039805.1 Irpex sp. M6601 | reverse complement strand
ATGTCGAGGGAGCGGTACACGATGGAGGGGTTGCATCGTGCAGCTTCGAGGGAGACCAAGCCAGCTTGGTTGTGGAGAGAGGTGAATTGAATTTGAGACATGGGGGAAATAATGGAAATGGTGGGAAAGGTGTGGGTGTGGGTGGTAAAACGTAAAGAACAGAAGTGGGGAGGAATTGTGAAAGAATGACGGCCTATTTATGTGATCCTGGAACGTTCAGGGGGTATACCGTCAGCTACTCGTGTCAGTCGCGCAGAGTGGCCCGTTGACGGGATGACGACGTGCCCGCCCGCCACTGTCAGACGACTGCTTCTCGATATGTAGAGAAGCAGCGGATATGCCAGTCTGTCGGCGACAGGAGCTTGTGCAACATATAATATACTGTAAACTCATATCAGCTAAAATACTTACGACTTTCGTTGCATCGAGATACCGTTCAATGTCAGCCTCCTGCGTGAAAGGCGCCCCCTGGAAACTTGAAGTAGGCTGCATCACTCCTAATTGAAGAGTGACGGCTTTGTGCACTACTAGTTTGAGCGACGCACAACGTTTTAGAGAATAGTTAGTGGATACTGGTGCAAAGTAGATGACATCGTCGTATACATCGATATCGTCGAGGTCCCACGTCAAGTTTACCGTGACGCGCACACTGGCATGAAGTGTTAGAGGACCTGCGCCACAAAGCGGGCGCCTTTCCTATTTGGGACGCTACCTTCGAGTCTTTAGTTTAAAACAAGAAAATCGCATACTGCCATATCAACTCGAAACGAAGAAAATACGAGTATTGCGTTCTCTCCTTTCTGTCATAGAGAGTTTTTATCCGATCAGTGGAGAATGGAAGCCTCGCCTACTAACAACCAGGGGCCCATGTCAGCCAACCAGGTGTTTGAATGGTTAGAGAGTGTCAGCCACCACCTTCTGCAACGGCCAAACCGTTATACTGGAACAGAACCAATACTACGGCGGTGTAGTAGTCAGCCCTTGTATGTGTTTTAGCTCCTGAGTGAAGGGAGTCTCAACTCTCGAGTAGGGTTGTCGTCGAGTGGGCAAACGAAGCAGCACGGTGGTGATCACTCCGAGTCGCGCTACCTTTAAAGCCGGGCTCAGACGCAAATCGTTAGCGACTAGCAACCACGCCTGCCAAAAAAAAATCAAATGCATTGGATAGTGATGGGAAGATGTGCATACCAACAGCTACCAGAGCCTACATCAACGTCAGGGAAAGCATGGTCAGTGCAGGTATACTTCGGATTTGAGTCATCATAATTGACAACGTAGATTCACCCGACCCAGACCTATTGTTACATGGATCATTCGTACGATTTACTCAACTTTCATTTCGCCATGTAGCCCTT
Organism: Irpex sp. M6601; assembly: GCA_037039805.1. Classification (NCBI taxonomy): domain Eukaryota; kingdom Fungi; phylum Basidiomycota; class Agaricomycetes; order Polyporales; family Irpicaceae; genus Irpex; species Irpex sp. M6601. The sequence goes on along the minus strand of JAXQGN010000106.1, from coordinate 140,377 downwards.
CAACTATGGATATGAGGATCCTCAGGCGAAATTCTGTCCAAAAAACTCCCTCAAGTCCGCAATAAATTCAGTCGAACTATCGAGCGCAGGGAAATGCCCGCCTGCTTCGTGCTCTGTGCATCGGTATGCGTAAGCCTCAAAAACCTGGAGTGTCGGATCACAGATTACCTTTGTAGAAGGTCAGGTTCCCGTATTTCTCAATGCTGGCCCGCGGTGTGCCTCCGATCTCATAAGGCTGGAGGGGTGACGTCAGGGTGAATACAAAGACCATATAATATTCCGTTATACTCACAAACATAGAGACTCCAAGTGCTTTAGACTTCACTTTCAATGTTCTGGCACTTATAGCAATACCTGTACCGGCAGGGTCTTTCCATGCCTATACGGACAGGCGCATATCAGAAATTGAGTACAACACGACAAGACGACCATCAAGCACAGTCGTTATACACAGTGGAAACGGGGCACATATGGTACAATACTCACCTGGTTGTATATAACGACTGATGTAGCGAAGGAACTGCTGAGGTAATACAGTGCCACAGTATCGACGATATCTTGCGGGTCGACCCTCGTGGGATCCGACCAATCATGAATCTTTTCACCTATATAAGCAAGTACGGCCAGCGGAGACGAACCGATTGCTATGCCAATGGTGAAAGGCTGAGTATACGGTGTCAACAGAGCATAATGGCCGAAGTAATAGTTGACTGACCTTGGTACTCTGGATGTTAAAGTAACCGCTGCCGGTTCTTTCAAACGCCGCGCCACGAGCCAGTAGCTTTCTCTCCGTCTCAGATAAGTTCGGCGAGTCTACATAATCTTCTGGTGTAGCAATGAATATGTTCAGGTGGACTGCCAATAAAGACTCGGGGTACTGATATGCCATTATACGTGCAATCATAGAGCCCTACAAACAAGTGCGCGTTAGAATTCAAGACACAGTATCCCTCACTAGTCTGTACTTGACGTACCCAATCGCCACCTTGAGCTGTATAAGACTTGTATCCAAGCAACTTTACCGCGAGATCATTGTAGAGGCGCGCGACATCCTCCAGATTCCAGCCATCCCTGCGAGGGAGTGTCGACAGGAAATATCCCGGGATGGATGGTACTACAACATGAAATCTATGCCAGTTTGAGTTGGACATTGTAAGAATATGACGGGACAGTCTTACGCGGGAAGCTTAGGATCTTTCGGGTTGACAAGTGGCTCTATGACCTTGTGGAAGTCGTAAAAGGTGCCTTTGAACAATCTTCAGTTATGTATATAACACGTGTTATATCCATACACTCACCTGGCCAGCCATGAAGGAGTAAAAGAGGAATTGCGTCTGCTCGCTCACTCCTCTGGTGCACGAAGTGAAGCTGCAGCTGGTCGCCTTGGGGAGAGGCGTAGTCGACGAGGAAGTGGTCGAACTTGTTCACGGATTTCTCGAGATCAGACCATTTCCACTCATTCTCAAACCTTTGCTTCAAATCTTTCAGATAATCGTAATCGATACCGAGGCTCCAAGGTGAGGCGGGATCAATGGGAGCTCGCGCAGGGAAAGGCGCAGTTTTGATCAGAGAGATCATACTCTGCACCGCCGTGTCTTCATAATGGATTGGTACCTTTCGTAGGTTGCTGAGCGACATAACGAGGAGTTTTTGGCTGTGAGTGAGGTCAAGACGGCCAGAAAGGTACTGGAAGAACCCACTGTGATCGCCAGGTAGAAATACATTATAACGTGAGAACCGAAGGTTGCTTATTCATGTTCTGGCGTGATTTACTGACATCATTATCATTTCTATTTCAGCAATCAGCATTCAGTCACTGCCTAAGCGTACCAAGACACAGAAGCGATGCGGATTCGGAGTATAGACAGAGACATACTACGTGATCGGCCCATCGTGGCTTCTAAGGTAGAGCCTTGCGACGTTACGATGTGTATCGTTACAGCACCACAAATCGCTCGGAGGTACCAGTAATCATCGATTACGCACCACATAGGCATCGTAAGCTTCGCGATTCTATAGAAAGCATCAGCTGAGCTTGCAAAACCCACATGACAGTGTGAACCGGCATCATGGTATCTATGAATTAAGGTCCTACAGTGTACATAAATTAGCTGTGTGATAGAAGGCTATGATATGGCTAACCTGACTCAGAGTTTGTGTATATATTTGGAAATCAGCGATAGAGATACGATGGTGCTGCCAGGGATGAGTTCAAGCTGACATCCTGCCAGTGCCAACGGTGCCCGCTTCAGGAGAAGTAAAGCCGCCGGGCATTGCCGAACCACTGATGTGCGCGCTTATATACGATAATTATGGGTGCCGGTGAGTAGTAGCAAGACTCAGATGAAGCGTAAGTAGTACAGTGATGCCATAAGCCTGAGGCTCAAGTCGGGCTCAGACGCAAGTCGTTGACGACGATCAGCTTTAACTGCCCGTGAGATCTCAAACGCTTTCGAGGATTATAGCGAGTCGATACTAACGACTAGATCCGGATCCTATGGTCGGCATCAGGGAAAGTATGTGCAGGGTAGATAAGTATACTTACGCCCAAATTAGAGCACTCATGAAGTCATCGTAAAGAGACCGAACTAAGACATCGTTACATAGATTCGTTGCGGAAGTTACTCGACTGCGCACTTGAATGTGCAACCCTTCATGTCAACTCTAGGCGTCAGGATACTCAGGCAAAATTCTTCCCGAAGAACTCTCTCAGGTCTGCGACGAACTCGTTCGAACTATCGAGCGCAGCAAAATGGCCGCCCACTTTGTGCACTATATAACGGTATATCTAGGTTTAATTGTATCCAGACCCGATATATATGATAAAACATTACCTTTGTAAAAAGTTAGATTCCCGTATTTCTCGGAGTTGGCTCGTGGTATACTTCCAATGTCATAAGGCTACCAAAATAATGTTAGAGCGAATGCTGGCCATCACCATGTAGCGTTCCGGTGTATACTCACGAACAGAGAGACTCCAAATGCTTTCGACTTCACTGGCAGCGATCTTACACTCGTAACTATACCTGCACCGGAAGGATCTTTCCACGCCTATACATAAAGACGCGTGTCAGAATACGACGCAATAGGATGGCCATCGAGCACTATAATAATGAAACTACTAGTATCAAAGAATATCGTTGCACTCACCTGGTTGTAAATCATAACGGAAGTGGCAAAAGAACCACTGAGGAAATACAGCGCCACAGTATTCAGGAGATCTTGAGGATCGAACCTCGTAGGATCCGACAAATCATGAATCTTTTCACCTATGTAAGCAAGCAAGGCTAGTGGGGAAGAGGCAATGGCTAATCCAATAGTGAACGGCTGAAATACAGAAGATTGTAAAATCATAAAACCCATGACGGAGGACTTGTAGCTAACTTACCTTGGTCAACTGAAGCATGAAGTATCCCATCCCAGTGCTATTGAAGGCCGCATCCCGAGCCAATAGCTCTCTGTCCGTCTCAGACAAGTCTGGTGAGTCCACGTACTCTTCCCGCCGCCCAAAGAAGATGTTGAAGTGGACCGACAACAGCGATTCCGGGTACAGATTTGACATTATACGTGCAATCAAGGCTCCCTGTAAGTAAGCACGTTAAATTCTTGGTCATAATGTACTCGTTTCCCATTATTTGACATACCCAATCACCACCTTGGGCTGCGTAAGATTTGTATCCGAGCAGCTTTACCGCAAGATCGTGGTAGAGTTGAGCGGTGTCCGTTAAGTTCCAGCCGTCCCTGCGAGGGAGTGTCGATAGAAAATACCCCGGGATGGAGGGTACTATAACATGGAAACTATGCGAGTTGAGATGGATATTTGGAGTATTTGCTATAGTAAGCTTACGCAGGAAGTTTAGGATCTTTCGGGTTGACAAGTGGCTCGATGACTTTGTGGAAATCGTGGAAGGTGCCTTTGACAACATTCAGCTAGTAGAACGCAGATATTTCTTCCATGTACTCACTTGGCCATCCGTGGAGAAGTAAAAGAGGAATCGCGTCTGCACGTTTGCTCCTCTGGTGCACGAAGTGAAGTTGCAGCTGGTCCCCTTGGGGAGAGGCGTAGTCGACGAGGAAGTGGTCGAATTTATTCACGGATTTCTCGAGATTTGCCCATTTCCACTCATTCTCGAACTTGTTCTTCAAGTCTTTGAGATAATCGTAATCGATACCGAGGCTCCAAGGCGAAGTGGGATCAATAGGAGCTTGTGAGGGGAGCGGCGCAGTTTTGATCAGAGATAGCATGCTCTGCACTGCCGTGTCTTCAAAATGGATTGGAACCTTGCGCAGATTGTTGAAAGACATGCTGAGGAGAATTGGCTGTGCGTGAAGTAGATGCTGATAGAAAGAGGCTGATTTGGACTCACTGTATGTATGGCGAGGGTAAATATACGCTATAAGGTGAGAGCTAAAGGCTGCTTATTGACGCTCTGGTACAGATGTGTTTTTCTGATCATACGACCAGCCTGGCGCACCAAACCTATAAAAGAGACAGAGACGTACTGCGTGAACCGCCCATCGCAGCTTCTCTTCGGCGATGGACTCGGACATGGTTACAGCACAGAGGGCCGATCGGAGGTTCCAGTCATTATCCTTACGCACTATGCAGGCATAGCAAGCTTCGAAATTCTATTGAAAAGTATCAGCTGAGCCTGCCGGTGTGAATTGACTCTGGACATGATGTTTATGAAGTAAAGTCCTACATGAATTTGCCGCTATCATGATGAGCTGCATGATAGAACCTTGAATGCGGATAAAACTACTAACCTGACTCAGAGTTTGTGCATTCGGAAGCCAGCGATAGGTTTGCAACGGTTCCGTCAAGGATAGGTTCAAGCTGATATCGTGCCACTGCGCAGTAAGTCGCTTGCCGAACATATGTGCGCTTGAACACAAATCATTACCCGACTCTACTAGCTTCCCTGGGCACTTCGTGCAGCTCAAGCTTCTAAGAAGCGGGGATATGCGTAAAAATGTAGAAAGCCATCGTCGTTGGAAAGATGCCTGCATGATACGCTAGAATCCTGAATTTATTGCAGAATCTACAATGTCGAAGTTAATCACACGTTACTTCGCGGTCAGCGGATAGGACGTACGCCTAAATACATTTTCTCTCCCATCCAGAGATACGTCTGCCTTAAGCGGGGATGGCAGGGTGACCAAAGAGAACGTTGAGTTTGGTCTGCGCGGGCTCCGCAGTGCCCGAAGGAGCGTCATAATCAACGCCGAAGAAGCTGACAGAGGTCTGGCATTGAGCAGCAACAGGGGTCTCCCCTAAAGACGAAAAATGAATATGTGTGTATGAACGCCAGATGTGCTCAAGCTTACCAGGTAAGAACTTGGCGCCATTCAAGGCGGTGTTAACGCCAGGAGCCTCACTGAACATTTATCGTCAATGCGAGTAAAGTGCGATAAGGTATGAGCCTCAACTGACATGTTGGTGAATTGCGGTAGACCGGTTGTCTCGTTGAGTGAAAGCTTGTCAACGAGTGCACCGCCAGTGAAGCGAGTGAGAATGAACGGAGGCTATGAAGAACATCAATATCTGCCTCAGACGAAGTCAAACTGTCATGCTTACAGCGGTACACGGGTTCCCGGGGCCGAACACTGGGAAGTTGACGCTAACACATCGTTGTCAGCCCCGGCCCTTTGCTACATTCATTACGCACGAATCAACCACTCACTTGATGCCAACACCGAGCGGCAGGATAGGCTCTCCCTGCTTCGTAGTGTTCGCTAAAGCATCGACGAAGTTGGCGGTCAAGTTAGCGACGATATTAGCAGGGTCGTCCGGGAGGCCTGTGTTGGTCGTGAATGAGCGGTGAGTGCTGTTTCCGGCGGAGAAAGCAACACCGGGGACCTAGATATACAAGCATTATCATTATAAGCGAGATGAATTTATGGGTTAAAGTTATCACTCACGCCCTTGTAGACCGCAGCGTAAGTAGCACCCATGGTTCCACTAAGCGTATACAAGAAGGGCCCGAGGTTACCACCCTCATTGGGTCCGTTGACCACAAGGTCGATGGTTTCGTTTCCAAGAACCTGAGGCACTATCACGTCCAATCCGAAGAATGTCTGACAATAGAGGGGTTAAATGTCACAAACTAAATAGCATGAAGCTCGAGCGAGATGACTCACAGTAGCGGCGGGAGTGCCATTGAAGTACCCTGGGATAGGTTCGATCGATTGATATTCGGCAATGTTGGTGGAGGCAATACTCACAAATATGGTCATTATTCGCGTCGTGGCCGAAGAAAGGGGCGCCGACGGGTACACTACCAAATTCGCCGCCGGGCGCAGTGACGTTGGTGGTTGGGAGGATGACACGACCGCCCTGTCCGGAGTTCTGAACGAGGGGACTGGTATCATGGTATTGTGATATGAGGTCATGCGGAAGTAGAAGCGCGAACATGTACTCACGCGACCAGGACGACGTTATGTCCACGCTTGGTCAGTTCATCAAAGGTGGCACTGTAAAGGATGTTAGCGATGATACCACTGAAGTAGTGATAGTAGACGGCACCGTATGTTGGCAGAAGCCCAAGAGTCGTCGTTGCCCAACAAAATGTTGAGGCCAACGGCGGAGCTTGCGAGAGCTGAGGCGGCAAGGGCTGAGAGAACAAACTTGAACATGGTGAGAAAGCCGTCAACCAGAGGACCACCTTTGATGACACGCGTACCTCTGATGATGTCGAGCACACTTATATAGATGTGCCCTCGCGTTAATTGCGCCGATTATTGAGAACCATTAGGGACGAGAATCTCGGAAGGCTGCACACGTTGCAATGGGCAAAGAGATACTTACGATAAAATTAAGCAGCCGTCGACAGGCGGGATTGCGCCGCTCAACGGTGCGCCAATGGCTGCAGACACGTTCGTCCACGAGCGTAAACACGCATGCTGGTGATGAAACAAAACCCCACTAAATTGGGCAAGCAGACATCACCTTCCCATGTCATTCGATGTCGTGAGAATTGGGAGGCACTGTTGATCTATTTGTGAGAAGCTACATCGCTGTTTGGGATAGAAATCAGCAATCTTCGGAGGTGTGGGTGTGTGCACCGACGTCATTCTCAATGTGAGTAGTTCTAGTCATCCTCAGTCAATGGCGAAGGTACGCTGCGCAGATGCAGCGACTGTACTGAATTTATGGATCCTAGAGCATGGTGACAGTAAGCTTGCAAGGTCGTCAATCAGGCTATAATTACATTGCAGATGTGAGTTTCTTTCCATGTACAGTATGAGATGTTATGGTAGGGCCGACCCAGCGCATTCAATCTGATCAAGCTCTTCGGATTGCAGCTCGGCTGCTTATGAAGCGTATCTGATAAAGCAAGATCAGGCCGCAAGCACAATCTAACAATGCACATGCACTCACTTCTTAGTCCACTCTTTCGCGGTCGCTAGGAACTTGGCATTGTCGGTCTTCATGAGCTGCAATAATAATATGTTAGGGAGGTTATGCAAGCGTAGGTAATAACATACAGCTGCTATCTCGGGTTCGAATGGATCGTCTGGACTGGGGTTGTTCAGCTTCTCTTGGATGACGGCCAATACTAGAGTGCAGATGTTAAGTAAGCTGCCGACGAACTGGGTCTTGGCAATGTGATGTACCTGATGACAACGTCACGGTGGGTTTCCACTAAAGCCACGGTCAAACCAGATTCAAAATAATCCAAGAACGTTCGTACGTACCTGATCTCGCAATACTGGCACGCAAATGTGTCCTTCCTCGTTTATACCCGGGTGATATATCTTAGTTGAAAACACGACCTATCAAACCCGCGATCTCTGTCAGTTATCTTGTCACACTGGCATATCGGCAAACCTACCGATGGTGCCTTGAAGGGGAAGTTCTCCGGCAATGTGAGTGTAAAGTGGTATTTGCCTCCTCTGTAGGGACTTGTATCCTATGCAGAAAATGTGGGTTGTTAGCTGTCTGTCCTGCCGCGTGTCCTGAACTGTACTGATAATCGTACTGCAGCTTTGATTGAGCATTTCCATATGAACATATTGTCGTCTTGTATCTCGACTGAAACTCCCTGAGTGCGAGTCACGCTTAGCAGCTGGGTTAATGTAGGTGGATATAAGCGTACCTCTAGTGGCTTTCTGCTCAAGTCCGCGAGCTCCTGTGTGATAAGCCAACTCCATTCAGCAAGCTAAATACTGCGAGCAAGATGCTGTGGCACCTTCTGTATTCTCCTGTACAATCAGTGAGTCGTGCATGAACGATGTTGGTTCCGATATCACACACCTTTGCGATGCCATTCTGACACCTGTGTCTGCTTGTGCGATGCAGTAGATGAAAGGAGGAGGAAAGAAAGGATGTGGAATGAGTCCGCCTCATGCACCGCGCAGGTCGTCCTCGGGCATAATGGGCGCTTGATCCACGTGGCATGCATGACCGTCTGCTGGTCTCTCGGCCATTCTTCTTGTCCTCGACTTCAACGTCGCCCAGTGCTCTCATAGCCTTAATCTGCGTAGAAGTAAGAGAACATACAGGCGAGAGGACAACATAACACACATATAGGTCGCCGTACGTCACAAACCATGTTCAAATTGTTCGTTGCGCTTTAATTACAATCGTTTCTCATTTCTCCACGCACCTCTCTAATCTGTTCTCGACGCACCAGCCCTCAAAATCCATCGAGGCTGGAGTATAGGTCTTTTAAGGCTCACACTACACCGACGGCTATAACTTAGCATCGTATCTACACCTCTGCGATATGGAAGCTCCCCGCTCCCCACGTGAAGCATCTCCCGCTGTTGCAGTTCTTGCAGTACCCATACCCACACAGCCCTTAGGCAGAAAACGCAAACATGCAGCCATATCAGGTGGACCTGCAGCATCTCCTGCGCCTTCCGATGGCACAGGAACACCGAATCCCGCCAATGACAACGTTGTTATACACACCAAACAGTTCGACCTCGCCAGTCGGCCGCGTTTGACTGTGTCTCGACATCCTTCGTTTATTCCTGTCGCGCCTGGCTCTCCATACCACTCGACTGAGCCTCTCTGCTTCAACCGACTTAACTTTCGTTACACCCCTGCGGGGATATCCAACCCTACTTCGGCACACCCGTTTCGTACCATCGAGTCTGCACCTCAAGCACTGCGTGTGTCCTGGGAGGATAGAAGCCCGTTCATCAAGGTCACGCCAGACGGACTAGGGTTAAGAGGAGAGAAGGGGTTTAGAAGCGCGAGATGTAACGCCCCAGTACGGGAAGGTAAATGGTACATGGAGGTTAAGATCACTCTTGGCGGTGGCGACAAGCCTGAGGGGATGAAGAGGAAAGAAGGTAGTCACGTCCGTGTTGGCTGGGCTAGGAGGGAGGCTCCTTTGGGAGGACCGGCCGGGCTTGATGGTTATAGCTATGCAGTACGAGACAAGACCGGGGAGAAAGTGCATCTTTCTCGTCCTAGACCGTATGGACAGCCGTTCAAGTCTGGAGACGTAGTGGGGATGTACATATCCCTTCCATCTCCACGACGCCAGCCGAATAAAAAGGATCCTCATGACCCGGCACACATTCAGCGCGAGCGCATCGCCATCGAGTTCAAGGGCCAAGAATATTTCGAGTCCCTGGAGTATTCACAATCAAAGGAGATGCTCGCTCTCATGGAAGCTAACAACCGGTCAAAAGACAGCAGCTCCACTCCCGCTCCGCCACCAACCAAGAAGTCTGCGACCGTAAAGAACTTACCGTCCACGTCAAGAGGGAAGGCAAGTCTTCCTGAACCTGCTCCCATGCGCCCGTTGCCGACACTTGGACCGGAATCCTGTATAGCGTTCTTCGTGAATGGGCAGCCTCAAGGAATCGCCTTCCAGGATCTTTACGACTATCTCCCGCTTCGTAAAGGACCCGACAAGACACAAGAAAAGAAGCGAGCTCACAAGGATGGTATCCGCGAACATAAGGAAAACCCGTTCGACGACGGCAGTCTAGGCTACTATCCCGTCATCTCCCTCTTTAACGAAGCCGAAGTCAGAATAAATCCCGGGCCTGATTTCGACTATCCTCCGCCCGCTGATATAGACGCTGTGCTCGTATCTCCAAACGACGATGTGAAACCTTCGCTGGACTCCACGCCCAAATGGCGTCCGATGTGCGACCGGTACCCAGAGTATATGGCTGAGCAGTTCGCACTTGACGACGCAGATGAGGCCGAGGACGCGAAACAAGTCCAGGCTCGTCAGGTATGTCGGCATGACGAATCCCTACAGCACCATGCGCTGATTGCTATTCCTCTCAATGTATAGGCTGTCGAGTCAAAGAAAGTGACCGATCAAGAGAAGCTCGAACTTCATCGAGCTAAACGACGCGCTCAAGCCGCCCGCCGTAGGGAGAAAAGGCTCCAGGAGAAGGAGCACGTCGAGCCCGAGGTGCCCGCTGCGGGCGACACGGACATCGTACACATACCACAGCTGGATCAACAGAGTCGCGACCCATCGATGGAGGTGGACAGCGCGTTGATCGAGGACAGGGACAGTCGTTACAGTTCCCCTGGTATCCAATCGCTCGAGCCGCTGGTGGCGGAGAATCCTCACGCAGGACCTGCGATTGGACTTGGATTCTCACCTTCCTTGGTCGTGGGATCCGTGGGCGATGTCCAGTCTTATTGGCTCGGGACTGGCAACGATACGAGCGAGTACAATACCGAGTACGAGGACGGGGCCGCGGAAGTCGATAGTCAAGGACCGGATGTTAGGTTCGAAGATGAACTGATGAATTGATGAAGTATTCTTAAGTGAGAGACAAAAAGGAGTGGGTATCGGTATGGTCTGAGAATCGAGGATCTAAAGGAGCGTTATGTGTGGCGAAGGGGCCACATACAAGGTAGAATGAGGGGGTATTCCATCCTATACTAGAGGAAGACGTACAATGTTCTACTGGTATAAATACAGTGAAAAGTTAGCTACCACGAAAGGCGGTCCCGATAAATATGGCCACCGAGATACACGAGCGAAGTGACAACATCGTGATAGGTAGAAGACGAAATATCAAGCGAGAGTCAAGGTATGTATGTGTCCATCGTTATATCGTGAGTGTGAGGTGCTCAATGACGGGTTGGCTCACAACGTGGCTGTTCGTGCCGTAATGTCCGCGGGGAGGCATACTGGAAGGAATAGTCTCTGCAAATTGTTCACCGCACATGTTGACTAAGGTATCGTGCAGCATCTTGCCGTAGCGGACTACAAGAAAGGACATGAGCGAATAGTTCTGAATAAGAGGAATAATACATACAGGCCAAATGAACGCGCTCTCCTGCTCTGTTCAGCATCATTCTGTAAATCCGTAAGTAAAGAGGTGTATGTGAAGGAGGTATTTGCCCCACTCACCGAACAAACGAGATCTCGCCTTGGAGGACGACGATCTGGTCGTGGTCATTGGAGTCGATAGCAGCTCTCAAGAACCGAACCAAGACACGGCCGGCCATGAACCAACACATCTAGAATGATGCATGTGTTAGTTTTTACCCGGAACCAGGCTAGCATGAATCAAGGATCAACTCACAAAGACTTGTAAATCAAGAAGCGTGACGTCGTAGTTGGTGGACCCAAGGGTATACATGAGCTCAACAATGGTGCGCGAGGCCATAAGAGTCTTCACAGCGGATGGGTCATTGGGTATGTCCGGTTTGGCATGAGGTTCGTGCAACAGAATATGGGCTCTGCAAAACGACATCACATAGAAAATATCAGTATGAAGACCTGCAGTATAGTCAGCCACACCAACGTACAAATGCGCCGCAGTACAGGCAGTGTACAAGTATGGGTCCAACACATCGTTCTCCACAGGGGAACGCAAACGAGGCGGGAACGACGGCCGGAAATTCGTAATGATCTGATCGAGCTGATTGAACTCGGGAGAAGTCGTCGCCTCTTCAAAGTACGCAGGTTCGAACGCCGCGTTCTGTGGAGAGAGCACCGAGGCCTCCGCTGGGTTGTAAAGTCGCCACCGGAAGCGCAGGTTGAAGGTCTTCACTCGCGAAAGGAGAATGGCGGACTTTGTGTAGAGTATGAACGAATCCGTCTGATCGACAGGGTGTTTGTACAGCAGATCAGGGGTATATGACCATTGACGGCCTTCTGGGAGGACAAGGACCTTGAGAAGATGTCAAACGTTGCGCTTGTGATACTAATTAGTGGAAGAAGCACGTACCCCTTGTTCGAACTGATCTCCCCTTAGGGGAAGAAGCTGGCATACGTCAAGGTCGTCAAGGCTCAGAGCCCAACCGTTTCCAGTACCTTGTTGACGTTCCATGGAGTACGCTATCAAACAGTCAATATATATAGAGGTTACTAACAATCGTATCGGCTTACCTATCCAGAACGTGTTTCTGCGGATCTCATCTTCAATAACGCTCTTCGCGGGTGGGAGCACTGAAGGTGGCTTGTAATGCGTTATCGCAGCAGTAGTGTAGCACGTGCTGATGCTGCACGGCCCAGTACAACGGATTGCGTGAGCTGCAGAGAGGAAAGCCTATATCAAAGTTCAAAGTGAGAAGATGAGAAGTAGCATGACGACAATGCTGACATACATCAGTCCATCTATGAGATGTCGTCAGTAAATCACAACCCCAGAGATATATAGCTGTCGAGGCGTACCTTCCTTGACTCAAATACCACCACGTCAAGATGATTTGCGCTGATAAAACTCATTAACGATACATCATAACATGAAAACGCCGTTAACTTACCTTGTAGACATTGGAAGTCTGCCCGCACCAAACCGACGTCTGAGCTCTTCTTCGCATATCGAGCCTGCTGTTCCGAGAATGTCTCACGGCCAACGCCTTCTCCAATGACGTCTGGACGGTGATGGCTTCTCTTCCATCGCCCTGATTGCATTTCAACTAAAAATATGTCAGTGATGCAGCAACGACAGCTTGAGGAGAAGAGGCAGCCTACATGGGGTGTCTTCTGGGTCGTTGAAGATCTGATTCTCAGGTACGTTACCAGTATACAAACTGCCGACGGCACACATAGCGTGCAGAATGGCGACGTGGGGGAACCGTGGATCGGTGGGAAGAAGGTCGAGCGAAGCCAGGAACGTGGGAGCATGGAACAACCGAGTCGCATGCATATGACAAGCAAAGAAAGACTCGACACTGGAAGGCATTAGCCTTGGTTCAAGAGTACTAGCAGATAACACTTACAGATGCCGAGTGACTGCGGGACTAGGCAGGTTCGGAGGCCACGAACGTATTTCCATGTAATTATCACCATATTGCCCGGGAGCTGGCAGAAGATTTGGGTTATGAACATCTGAGGTTGGAGAAGAGTGGGCAGGTCGCGTGCTTCTGCTGTTCATGCCTTCCGGAATCGGTTGTACGCCGTCCAAGGCACCTGCAGAAGAGAATGACGCATATCGACTAGTGCTTCCACTGGCACCGACAGAGCCTGGGTATTGGCCATACATGGCTGCTTCTTGGCCCATGGACTGAACGTCTGAGTGGTGAGGGAACTTGGGAACCGGCGCATACTGTCCGATAGGGGGCGACGAGTTCGTCCCATCAGAGCCGACGACTGTGGGGCTAACTCTTGAGTTCTGCTGCGATAACACGGAAATGGTCTTGTCCTTCTCATGCAATTGATTCTCCAGTTCGCCTGTAACGAAGGATCAGCGTCGAGCACAGTTTCAAGGTGAAACGCTGTCGTACGTATTTTGCTCTCCATCTTCTCATACATCTTCCGGGATATCGCGTTGCCCGCGTCGGGGTCGAATACAGGAACTAACTCTGGTGGTCAGTAAAAGGGCTCGCTTAGGTATAGTCGGTATGCACCTTCGTCATACGTGCAGTCGGGCTGCTTGTCCATGATAGTGCCTTCAGCAGCATGAGAGAGAGCGTATGCATGCGAACGGCTGCAAGTCGAGCAAGTCGGACGTTTTGCGTCACTTTGGAAGTAGGAACCGGTCAGCACGGGAAGGTTATCTTAACGGTCGTTGTATAATAGCCCCTGGCTAGAAACTCACCATTTCTAGACAGGTCGGGCATGTTAATCACTCGCCGACTTGGTACATGAAAACCACTCACCAATTTACGCTTCCGGCACTGATGACACGCCTAATTGAAGTGCAAAATTTAGCCGTGGGGCAGGAGGGTAACGCAAAGGAGAAAGCACTGAACCTGGTAGCGTTTGAGACTGGGCGCATTCGTCTTGGACGAGTGGTGGTTTTCGGAACTAGAAGCTGCCTTGGGCATTGAAAAAAGGCGAAAGGGGGAGTCGAACGCAGCACACAATGAGAACAATGCAGGGGTTGAACCCAAAGAGCAAGACGAGCAAAGACAAGTAGTGGCAGTCGGGAGGGTGTAATTTCGAGGGGAATGAGGCCGGAGTTGATTGACTCTCCTGTATATCGAGGCTTCGCTGGCCAGGGAACCAGCGCCTTGCCATTTAGGGGCGTCTCGGGGACCTGCGGGACCTGGGAGACCTCGCCCTAGTTTCCGACTTTCCCGGATCTCTCCAAACGGGGTATTTAGATCTGTGCCCTATGAGCGTCTCTGCCGGAATGAGGTGCCTTTTGCAAGAAAATCAACTGAATACGTTCTCCGCCGGTCAACAAAACCTCAGACCAGTATCCACGAGCACCCGGCACGGTCGACAGCATAAATAGTAACAACATAAATACAGTACTATAGCGATATGCAGGACAGCATAGAGATGTAAAAACAAGCTTTTCGTACATAACGCCTCCCACAGAAGTATGGAAGGCGCATGGGATGCCGCAACCAGCGACCCTGGGGCGATCAAAGGACCTACTTCGACCAGCGTGGTGGAGGGCTGTTTACGGCATACCTGAGAGTGCGAGAGAGAAAAGTCTCATGATCAGCTCAACCCAACAAACCTAGTAACCTTCACAAATTGAAGATTGCGCAGTGAACTCACCCCACAGTGTGTCCATGTCCCTTGTTCTGCTCGACACGGACATCAAACTCCAAATCTCCGGAAGGCTGCCAATTGACAGAGCACCAGTTTCGTCGTCCCATAACATACTTACTCTTCGAACTGCCACCGTTGGTATCGTGAGTGAAAAGCGGGACCTGGACCGTAACGTCTGAATTCAGGGCCTATCTGCGGATCAAATAGATCATCTCACCATGGTCTCGTCGGTGTCTAAATGGTGGAGAGTCCGGTGCGTCTTCGTTGCCAAAGTTCCCACCATTGTCAGCACCCCGTTTGGTGGCCTGTGGGACAATCAGTCCGCAAACAAACTTTCCCATCAATGGAAAAGAGCACACGTACGGTGTATTCACTATCGCGCCTAAAATAACGAAACAAGCATCAGAAATCCCGCACGGCGCCCCTTTACGAAGCAACTCACTCGTCACCACGTTGAGCATGTAGCGATAATCCTGCGCGGGAGGAACGTCATGTTCCTTCTTTCCCTTGACGTAGGTCTTCAGGACTCCAACAGCCGCGCAGTGGACGTCTCCGGACAAAAACGTCACTCGTATATATTTGGTCTTCGCCAGGTGCTGCAACTGCTCAATAAACCAATTACGTTCTCTCTAATTGATCAATCAGTCTCGCGGGAAGACAAGGAACTTTAGATTATGAGAGCAACGAACCTTGTGCGATTTGGCGGTCCAATGGTCGTTCTACGATCGAACCCTCCATGTCAGTGGGAAATAGCCGGGCTGTTTTAAGCCTCCAGAGCAACATACCAAGTCGTCAAGCAGCTCCGCATCTGCGTTGAACTTGTTCACAAAGCCGGACAAGCCCATTGATCCCGCTCTTCCGAGCGCCACCAAAGGGTTCAGTTTCGACTCCAGCGCAGTCTCTAGAAAGACCATGCGTGGGTAGGCAATCGGGATACCTGTACAGGGTAGCGTAAGACGGCGGCCGTCGCGGTACCGCACAAAAGATCCGGCAACTCGCCTATCTGAACCACGAGATGTTCCACGTTGTCTGGCATTCGAGAAAGGCGATCAAAGACAACGGTGTATTCCTGATCACTGCAGACCTGGGTCTTTTTCCTTTCCGCACTACGGATCACGAACAGTGCTCAGTTATGTTCAGGCAATAAACCAGAAATAACTCACCGGCAGTCTAGCAACAGCATATAAACTTGCGGCCCGAGATAGGTAAGGAAGGAATGTGAAGGGAACGGGATAAACGGGCCTGGACCGCCGATTATCAACGACCTAAAGGGATGACGATTCACATCCACACCGTCAGTCTCCACTGCGCCGACGATTTAGCCTTTCTTCCAAACCAGAGAATATGACGCCCACAAACTAACTGTTGATGAAGCACTGGAACAACAAAAAGAAGAAATATCCTCGTGAACCGATTCTACGCAGACCTTGGAGTCAGCGGAATTGAGTTCGCTTAGGGGTGAATATGAGCTTACTCTTTGAATACAGATGAATTCATCAAGTCATCAGGATCTAGACACACCACCAACTCAGGTTAGAGAGTAGGCCAAAGCGTGTGTCGTGTGCTTACTGACAGCTCCCGAAACCATCGATCTTCGCCAAGCCATATTCAGCTCCCAGGTCCCGCTAAAGCATTCCATTAGAACTCACCAAATCTAAGTTTATAAATCAGCTCGTAAACAGGTATCCGCCACAGCAGAACGCTTACCATGGTCATCTACAACACAAAAGTGACGTTATAAGTAAAGGGGCTTGATGACTGAGACGTTTACTCACCCAGCATGTTTAGCATGGGTCTTCCTCGCCACAAGCGACGTCAGCATTACATTATACAAAAAGCAACTTGGACTTACATTGAACTATTTGCCCTAGCGAAAGCCCCACTGCGGAAAGCCTGACAATAATGGTTGAAATAGAATCTGTCAATGGCGAAACGCATCTCCTCCGTTAGCGGATAGTTTTTCTTCCTTTCTGGTGCCTTGGTCGTCACCCATTCTTGCATTTCCGGTTCACGAACGAGAGCATCGCAGTACAATTGATCGCCGCCACCGACCAGTGCATGGTATGGTTGCTCGGCGTGTTTCTCGAGGAGATCAGCCCACACCGGGTCGTAACCGCTCTGGAATCCTGGTCCCCGGAAATCGTCAGGATTGACACCTGCGCTAAACCCGTTGCACTAACGGAAAACAGGTGAGTCCGTTAGACTGCGCGATGACAAGGAGGCGCAGAAATGCTCACAGAATACGCCGCCCAACGCATATTCTGGTTGCGCCCAGGAACGAAGAAGTCCATTTCGATGCCGTTATTCACGCTGTACGACACTCGCATTTCGTTGGGTCCGAGAGGAATGTGAATCATGAACCTCCAAAACGTGAAGGTGCTACGTAATTGACATCGGTTACTTCATTGGATCTTAGGAGGCAGTGAAGAGCATCTTACCCTCCGCTGCCGCAGTACACCCATATTTGCTGGGCAGGTACAGTCTGCGAGATCGCGTTCGGGCCCATAGAGCTCATATACTCATGTAGGTTGTTGTCACCTGGCTGTACGTTTGACAGCGGGTCCGCAGGATGCGGTGCCAGCTGGTGAAGCGACCTCGAACGGTTGCGACCATGAGTCTGCGAAGCCACGCGAGCGAGCCTTGACGAACGGTCGGGGTCCCACGCATACGTCAATGTAGGATGAGGCTCGTATATTGAGCCGGCATCAGCGGCTACCGACAAGATAGAGTTGAGTTGTTAGGAAGAACAAGATAATCTGAAATGTATATACGCACTGACGATCAAAGCAGCGCCGTGCCATACTCCGTCTGCGTCTACCGTATCGTACCGCAGCAATGGTCCGCACATAAACTGCAGGATGGGATCCATCCTAGCCACTCGCAAGTTTCTCGACCGCTCAACAGCGGTCATCCCTGCTAGCTGCTGAGTAGCATAGAGGTATTGATGGTTTTGGAAGTCTTCATCTGTACTCGGATGGGCAGAGTTCTGCCCGTTAACTGTGGAAGGCGCATTGGGTACTGGCCAGCTAGGCTGATAGCGGTCATCTTTAGGAGGAGGTGTCGGAAGTGCTGAGTTCAAAGCATTCGGTGTGAAGGGGCTAGGAGGTGGTTGAAAGCCTCCAACAAAGGGCTCCGGGAGAGGACCAACTTCTTCCACAGGACGAAACCTCCCATCCGGGCCTCTCTGAGGCATCGACCATCGTGCTTCTTCCTAGAAATCCATGACCCCCTGAACGTTAATGTTTGCTGCTGCAAATAGTAATTTGCCTGCGCTGCGCACCTCTTTCCTTGCCCGATGCAAAGCATGCCATCCTGCGTTATCCATGCTAGCTCACTATCGTTCGGAACCAAGCGTCTTCGGACTTAGAGCGTCGTGTGCGCTGTGTAGAGTACGGGTATCGTTTGTGCTGCGTGTATGTCGCCGTGAGAGGGTATAGTAGAGGCAGAGAACAAGGCTCAAACACACCGCTTGGCGCTGTGAGGTCGACCACACTGCACAGTCCAAGTTGCGCATGTCGACATTTTTATCCGACTGATCTCAGCCAAGCGACTCGGATGGTCCGTTCAGATGATTCACAGCGTCTCATTGTTGTCTTTCCGAAACCCACATCTCCGACGGCTTCACCCTCAGTTGAATACACTTTCGTGGGATGAGCTCAGCTGGACGCTGGCTGAGAGCACCATGCCGAAGTTCATGCCGGTGCCAAGGCCAGTGCGGAATACTTTGAATACATAGTATGTCGGACTCAATCCCGCCCAGATTACTCCCAGTTCCATTATTTATCCAATGTACATGACGTGTTAGAGTAAGGCATACCAAGTCCCCGTCTCAACCAGCGTGTTCTACAGCAGACGTGACCAGCTTGCCGTTCTTGATCACAGTCTTGAACATCTCCGGCACAGGATGCTCACTAAAGATACCCTCCTCCTCGCCCTCAACGGGAAGCTGAATGTTGATCGCGCTGCACTTCGCTGTCGTAATCTCAATGCCGAGGCAGTCCTTCGAAAGGTAGATAATACCCGAGTCCGTAGAATCGAGCTGAACAGTGGGAGCGGTGCCAGTAATCTGCAGCTGGAACGAAGGCGAGTTGGTTACCGAGACCGAGGAGATCACGGACTCGATAAGCACGCTGGTCTTCGTGCAGTTCACTATGGAAACCCAATTGTTTTGTTTTCAGTATCGTGATGTCATGGAGAACTGATCAGTGTCTTTACCGAGGGTTACTGCATTCACTTTGCCCTTTACGATAACGGTGGTGTTCTTGCAACCATACAAGTTGATCGTATGTGAAATGTCAGTGTCGTCGATGGTCAAGTTCGACTCGTTCTCGTGGTGTTCCTGATTCCGTGCATTGAGCGAAAACGAGAGATATCATAAAACAAAAAACTCACGACTAGCCATTTACTGCCTTCCAAGGCAAACTTCGAAGGTTTCTTGCCTGCAAGCGCTTGAGGCTTGGTCGGCTTTATGGGTTTCTTGGGGGCCGCTGAGGCTGATTATCGAATACAATCAGTCACAGCAGCGGCGATATAAAGGTCATATCTTACGTGTTGTGGCAGGTACTGTGCTTCCTGCACGGAGCGAGGGATTCTTGTGTGTCATCTCACTCTTGTCAACCTTTCTCAGACCCTTCGTAACATCAGAGCCACGATTGATTTCAGCGAAAACAGCGGTCACACCACCGGCAGCAGGTGTAGCTGCTGCGGGAGCGGGAGGCGGTGGAGGCCCAGGTGGGGGGGGGGGGGGGGGGGGGGGGGGGGGGGCCGGGGGTGCACCACCTGCCGCAGCAGAACCGGCTGACTTGTATTCACTTGTTGAGACTCCCTAAGTGTTGTCAGTCAATGCCAAAAAAGTTGACTGTTGCTAGTTCATACCTTCGCATTCCAGACTAAGCCAGTGGTGTGGAATTCTACAACATACTTGCGCAGCTCCTCTAATACGCCGTACCATCCTCTAACCCATTCAACTTGCTTTGGATCTCTGAGTGATACTATCAGAGGTATATTCACAACCATGCGCAGACATTGACGTACTTATCCTTGTGCTCCTTTATTATCCTGTTACCGTAGAACTCCGCAGCTTCCTTGATACTCTGAATATATGGGCCTGGTTTGGGAGACTACGAGCACAATCAGCCAGAGTATTCCTGATACGCAACGCCAGTCACTTACTACAACAACCCAGCCAACAGCGGGTGCACCTTCCGCAAGAGCAGTATGATGATTGTTCCAGTCCCTATCTTTCCTGTTTGCCTCCTTTGCGTGCGCAACCGCTTCTATATCCTTGGACAGTGGCAGCAGAAGCGACTCGAGAGTGCTCTTGTCCGGTTGCTTGCAAGCACCAGCGACCTCAAGGAGCTCTCGCAGCCCGATGAACTCCTTCTCCACCAAACCAACCTACAAAGCAATAAGGTCAATGTGTCTGGTCGCTTACATACCTGGCAGATCTTCCATTAACTAACCTGATCAATAACCGACTGACTCGCAAAGCTACCCGTCAACTGAACCCATGGCTTCAGCTTGCCCTCAATAACTTGCTCATCAAAGACAATGACACTTCTTGGCAATTCTGCTGGTACTGCTGCAGCTGCCGGAGGAGGGGGTGGCGGTGGGGGAGGTGGAACGGGTGTAGGCTCGCTCGATTGAGCTGAGATTATCGTAGTACCACCCGAAGCTTGTGGCACGGTATTTTGTCCAAGGGCTGCGAGATCCTCAAGCCGCGAGGTCGCAGCTTCAAGTCTATAAAATCGCTTCAGATCGCACGCTACATGGGGCACAAAGCAGCGGCATAAACACACCTCTTGATTATAGTCGCGAGCGAATGCAACCCGCCGGTCGAAGCCATGATCACGAACGGTTCTCAGTCGCGTGCGGGATAGAGGTAGGGTATGGCGGCGCGTTGAGCGGTTTTATACTGCGTTACGGCCGAAGCACAGCAGGTCGGCGCAGCAATGAAGAGAGGTGGATAATGGTCGTGTTCCAAGTTGCTTGGTCGTTGCAATGAGGCGGCATCAGCCTCCGCTTTAGGGAACGCGATCAGGCGCTCGACGGTGGTCGCTAGCACAGCCACTCCCGCCGCGGTGAACTCTGCAGCAACTTCCTCTCTACGTTCAGTACCGCGGACCTCTATTTCTACAGGTATAATCTCGCAGCGACCAGAGGCGTTGTGAAGCACCAGACACTCGCTTGGTTCATCGCAGCGAGTATCTCAGGCTTCACAACTGTCCGAAACCGGGCGCACATTGTACGAGGCATCAAGTAAAGTAGACCTGTGCACCTGTAGGTGTCACCTAGCCTGAAAACTAGAGTACCCTCTGGCATGAAAGACATGTACTCGAGAAGGTAGGTAAGCATGTTGAGCTTACTACTGATCGAATAACTACCGGCAGCAAGCGCTAAAGACTCTACTATACACCTCAATTGCTCGGTGTCTTCGTGGACATTGATACCTAGCTCTCAGGCTGTGTACGAGTTAATTAACTCATGAGAGTGTGTTATGCTATAATTCTGTAAGCACACCTAGCAAGATATTGACACGAAGATACATCTAGCATGGTTTGTCTACGACACAATATTGCTCCTCACAAACCCAGCGGATGGCAGATGGTGGGATTGCAACAGTGTGAGACCTTTCTCCGAATCTTCGTTATACTAGCCTATTTTTCTACAGGAGATTACAGTATCGGCTTGTGCTTGAGCCCAGTGTGCATCCTGTTTGACTTTGGTAAGTCCATGCATTCCGTCTGCGTCTCCTCAGATATGTGAGTTCGGCTTGAATGACTTCTCTTCCACTATAACGCCTAGTACTCACCGCGTCCATACTGACAAGACCATGACTGCGGAAGCTTGAGAGACATTCTGTCCTCAACGGGACTGTGAGCGCGACGTCACGTTAGAGTGGCCACACCCATTTTACGTTCTCAATCGCGACGTCACGCTACAAAGTGCGACCGTATACTCACATTTTGAACGCTCAAGTCAATCCCGCACACCATAGAACACATGCATCGAGACACTAGTTGATAAACTCCGGACCACGATGTACAAGTACAGATGCCGCAAAGGCACTACCAATCCCTCTCCCCATGTCCGACCATCTGCTCGTACGATAAGTGCCGAACATGACACGTAAGGATAGTCGTGACTTGTGCAGATACATATAAGATACTTTAGAAAGGAAAAGAAAAGAAACGTAGCCAAAAAAATTCGTCGCCGGGTCGTCGTAACATATGGGGTAGCCAGTATTCAGGGAACGCGCAAATATAGAAGTCGAGTAGATCACGTAGTAACATTAGATAGGACTCATGCCTTCTTTGCTGCCTGTAAGCATTGTGAGCAATTGTTTAAGTCTTCAATCTGACAAAGTGACGAACCCTGCTAGCACGGCTGGAAGTTGTAGCCGGTGCCTTCTTGGCAGGTGCTTTCTTAGCAGCAGCCTTAGCCTTGGGTGCAGAGGCAGCAGCTGTAGTTGCCTACAATGAAAAGTTTGAGTCAAATGACTCTAGTGAGGAATGAACACAAGTTTCTCACCTTCTTCGCGGAGTCCCTTCGGCTAGTAGTCGTGGTCTTCTTCGCCGGTGCAGCCTTCTTTGCAGCCGTCTTCGCAGGAGCTGCCTTCTTCGGCTCAGCCTTCGCAACAGCAGCCTTCTTGGTGTCAGCCTTAGCAGAGGCCTTAGCTTTGGTAGCAGCGGGCGCCTTTGCCGTCGTAGCTTTCTTAGCAGTAGCCTTCGGCTTGACAGCGCTCTTAGCAGTGGCCTTAGTGGAAGCCTTCTCCTTGATTACAGGCTTCTTTGCAGCGACTGGCTTTGCCTTGGTTGCAGCAGCGGGCTTAGCCTTAGAGGCCGGCTTCGCGGTCTTAGACTCTGGCTTGTTCTGCAGAGTTCATGTAAGTAAGCGCACGTGTAAGATTCCCACACAAAATACCTACCTCTTTAGAGGCCGCATCGGTGGGGCGAACAGCTTTGGGGGCAAGCTTGACACGTCCAGAAGGTCCTGTAGAATAGGATACGAATTTAGGGGCATGCTATATGAAATACGGGCGAAGAGTGGAATATTTACCCTTGGGGAGAGCGAAGATGTTCTTATCCGCGCCAGAACTGATGGCCTTGCTGAGCTGGGTAACTTGAGCATTGCCGATTTGAAGGTCATACTTCTCCTCAACAAACCTATGCAAGAGCTGTAATCAATACATGTCGCTAGAGATGAAGGGAAAGAAGTACTTCTTGATTTGGGGCCGGGAAACACCGGATCGAGCATCCTCAGGGTGAGCCGTGATGCATTCCTGTTAAGAGGGAACAAGTATCAGCAATGTCACATACGACGAAGAAGGATGCATGTTGTGGGATGCCGAAGTGGAAGAAACATATTTGCAAACAGGGTGGGACTGAGAGGTGGGAAGTGGCGCGCGGGATCAGTCGTGCCCTCCGCCCTACCCCTTTTGGTCCCATGGCGGACAGCGACCACGAAGCACCGTATTTCAGAGGTTTTCGTCGACTAGCTACACGAGTATCGACCATTAGACAGTGTAGAGTACTCACCCTGATCATATCGATCCACGGAGGGTGGACGGCAGCGGGGCGAGCTGCGCCCTTCTTGGCCGCACCGGATTTGGTAGCAGATGCCTTCTTCGCAACAGCCATTGCTATAGACGTTGAACAAGTAAAAGTTTGTAGTGGGGATTATTTGGGAGAGGTTCCAATGGATGGAAGAAGCGGGCAAAGGGAATAGACAGTAAGGGGACGGGGGATGGTGGTGGTTGAAGAGCAAGAGGTGTTGAAACTCCGAGCGCGTCGAGACAGTCAACAAACTGTATTCCTGGATCACGTGAGACATTTCAACCGTCGAGTGGGGTACATCGTCTCCAAAGCACGCGCATTCTCTCGTGGACATGTTTGTGTGATAATATGACTAGTGGGATGCATGTCCGACTTCTGCAGGGGAGAGTTAACCATCCATCGTCGTAGGAGAGTCGTCGACATCGTCTTACTGCTTTCAAGGAACACTCAGGGGCAGTTTGGGCTTTCAATTTTAAACATCTTGCTTTATCACGCGTCACATACCCTTTTATACACGTTCCCACTTCATTTATATTTATCCAGTCGTCCCTCAGGCCCTCCGCAATATTTTTGTCGAGGATGCACTGTCGTAACGCGTAGTGCACAGTTTCCTAAACGGGACACGATATGCGGTCATCGCGCAGGATCTCGCGTCGGGATCTGATGGAGTCCACGTGAGCTACGGGCGCTCGGGACAAGCCGACATCCAGGAGGCCAAATCCGAGTCCGTGCGTTGGCCAGTCCGGGCAAAACTCTGCTCTTACGGTCATGTCGGTCTCAGCCTCTCTGCAGGCCTCAGCTCGTGCAGCTTACCGGGAGCTGCTGCGGGCATCTGCTGTAACATTTGCTGGTGATGCGCCAGTGCGAAACGGTACGTAGGGCCCGCAGCTTAGTGAAGTTATTCAGCCGCTAATACATACCAGCATTCAAGTTGAAGATGCGAAACGAAATAATACCTAATCCTTCAGTCACAGACCCCCAAGTATTTACTGAGAAAGTTACATTGGCTAAAGAAATAGCAGATGTACTACGCAAGAACGTTGTGCAAGCCCGCAAGGTCGAGGACGAGACATGGAGTGCGTGACAACATTCTATCACCCATAATAGCATTTGACATTATTCGGTCATCTTAGAGCTGAACATTACCAAAGATACTGAACTGGGTGATAATGACAGCATTAAGAACCCTCCGCCTGTAGAGTCCCGTCGTGGTTCACGAGGACAGACCAAGTACGTTGTCGCGTTGCTATCTTATCCACTTGTTAATCCAAGGGTTCTGAACTAGGTGTTGTTCTGCCTAATTAGCACATGTGTACAATATGAGCCAAATAATGATGATACCACTCCTTCCTCATCCACCACCCCTCCTGCGGTTCCGCGTTTCTATTCTCAATTGACGAAGGCCGCCAAGAACCGCACAGTGCCCGAAATTCGGGAAGAGGACCTGGAGGAATCTTTCGTCAGAGGTATCGTCACATAAATGGCTTCGGTAGGTGCTGGTCCTGACTAGTTCAAAGGTAGTGGACCGGGCGGGCAATCAATCAACAAGACCGAAAATAACGTGCAGTTGTTGCATAAACCGACGGGCATACGAGTGACTTGCCAACAAACGCGTTCCTTGTCTCAAAACAGGGCTATCGCTCGAAAGATACTCCGTGACAAGGTCAGTTCATTCAGCGTTCGAGTATGGCATGTCTCACCTTTCGTGGTAGTTGGACAAGCTGTACAACCCTGGCTTGTCGAAACAGGAGATGCAGAGGGCAAAGCAGGTTGAAAGGGAGCGGCGGCGGCGAAAGAAGGCGAAGAAACGGGCAAAAGAGCGAGAGGAACGGAAGAGTAGTCCCGATGTCTAGTGGTTGGATCACTTGTCCTGACACCTCGGAGCGAGCCCAACGTTTAATCGGTATGGAGGGTATGCTCATCAATATCAGCGTTTGTTCTACATCCACACGAGTTGCAAAATATCTTCGTGATGGTACTTATCAGTCGATTAGGTCACAGTGGCGAGTATATAGCCCGCGTCGGCACCGCAAAGTGAGATCTTGCTCACAGCTCAGTTCCTCGCGAGATGGATGCAGTGTTGATTCAGTCCATCTAGGGAAGGTACGGTCAATTCTCTATCCATACTTATGCTAAACTTCTCATGATAGCGTCGTAGCCATCTCAAGAGTAGATCCACAAATGTGAGAGTTTGTTCAAAGTCCGTTGAAACTTAAAAATCGGATATCCCGGCGCCGCCTCATGACAGTGGCTTAATACTACGGAATACAGCTTTGCAGGCGTCCAACAACGTTATGTTCGAGCTTGCCGATTCGAGCAGTCTCCTTACCCACATGTGTGCGTCTCCTCAACGGCTTGGTCATGTACTCACCTTGACTAGCTCAATTTTTATGATTTCCGCCGCAATCACGTCTCAGGTAGACATCTTTCACCACGTCTCTGGTGTTGATTGTCCGCAAGTGGCGTGCATATAGCTGCCCCTAGAGTCTCGTCTATGTTTTGCCCTTTCGTCGTGCACGCTCAACGGCCTATCTTCAACCTCCAGTGCTCACTATGGATACATCACCGTACGCGGTTTCTGCGCGTTATCTGTACGTCACCGCATTCCTTTGGCTGGAACGCCGCTTATCACTTATTTCTCAGCTTGGATGCCAAATACTATTCTCTGGCTTCATGTGGTATGTGCCACCATACTTATCTTCATGATGACCTTCAACTAACACTTGTTATAGTCATGCTATTCTACGACATGATCCTCACGTTCGAAGACGAAATCAATAAGATATGGTCGCAGCGCTTCACTAGCGTCACAGTATTGTGGTTTATGGTAGATGTGTTGACTCAATCGCGCTCGTGAGGGACGTCGTTACTCATGGATATCCAAGAATCGATACCTAACACCATTCGGGTACATTATCGTGATAATAAGTAGGTGTCATTGTTGATATACCTGAAAAGTGTATATCTGAAGTCGGGGTTTCACCCAGGTTGGCACGATCCAAGTTGGAGTACATCAACTTGTGACCGTTACGTCATGTTCCCAGAGATACTCAAGATATTCACTGCCACAACAGTTGGTAGTACGTGTCACACGCCTTCCTAGGCTAAATCACACTGCTGACACGTCTCTAACACAGTCATCTTCATCCTTCGTCTGTACGCAGTATACCAAAGGAGTCGAGCCGTATTGATTGGCTTCAGTGCCTTGCTCGCGACAGAATTGTCTCTCAAGATTGTGAGAACATATTATCGTCAATAATGCATCAGGGCCTTGCTCATGTTGGTCCAGTGGTCTTTTACAGGTGGTATAAGGTTGCAACTACCACCAGGTGTGTAATCTCTGTATTCTGCTCATATTAAATAGGTCGTTCATGGCTCATTCCAGGTCTTGTCGGATGCATTCTCGCTGGACGCACAGGCTCGTAAGTACTTTTTATATTTCAGACATGCGAGACTCTTACGCGGTTCTTAATCTTGACGCAACGCAGTAATCGGCTAATGTTCACTTGGGTGGCAGAACTAGCGTTCGGTCAGTACTGACTGACTGTTTGAAAAGAAATTACGTTTAGTTGACCTGTGCTCTAGATACTTGCGTGTTTCTCGCTATGGTATACAGGACATTAGACATATATAGGCGCATCCCGACCACTACGCGAAGGAACTCCATTACTGAAGTGCTCCTGCGAGACGGTAAGCGCGTCATAGAAATTCACCAGAATACTCAGGCTAAGATGGACACTAGGTGTTATGTACTTCGGTGTCATTTTTGGAGCAAACCTCGTGACTGTGATGATGTATCTGGTGAGTAAGATCAAGTTAATAAACAGTGCTGATTGCTGACTACATCTAGTTTGCTACGGTCAGTACATACTCATATCGCATATATGCATCACTCAATAGTTCCACTCTTACATATTTAAGCCGAACTTGAAAGTGATAAACGCAAGCTTTGGCACACTGTGAGTATGCATACTAGTAGTCGTCTGCGTCCTCATCTGGCTGAACCATCATCTCCCCCAGCATCACAACACTCATGGTCTCTCGACTAATATTGAATCTACGCCTGTCTGCCTTTCGCTACGACACCGACACTATTGGTCCACCGCATCTACCGCGACACGCTCACAAGAGAGAACCCTATCTCGCACGCCCTTCACCTGGCATACCTATGTCGACATTCAGGGTCACTCATAGTACGGAGGATGGCTCTATAACTCACGACGATGTGAAGGAGTTAGAACCCACGTAAACTGGCAGTGTAGGTTGGGAGTAGAAAGTGTGTCTGCTATGCACGACATGTATACTACGACTCACGTGGAATACGACCTTCGACATCCTTTGGCCATCAGCCCCGCGGTGTCGACTCAGGCTGCCTAGGCCTCGATATCTAGGATACCTGCCTATGTGCGCTACTATGACCAACGCCCCGTGCTTGAGCTATTCCGCTCACGTCAGTCTGTCACTTTGAGTTCAGTCATTGTCTTTGCTTACCGAATCTACAGGTTCCACCGCGTTTATCGATACCTTCAGACGCGCTTCCTACGTTCACTTCGCTTGGTCAAACAAGGTGTGTGACGACAGAAAAGCCAGAGCTTTTGATATCTCATTTCCGTGTGAATGAGCGATGACGACCAAGTATTCATTCAGAGCAGTGCCTTGGGACGAAATCGAGACTCGAGTTCGGGTGTCAAACCGAGCTTCCAGATATTCACTATAAGGCAGCGGAGCATCTGCCAGAGATATGAAAACGTTGCCGTCATTCCCGTATCTGCTCTAACAATGGCACATAGCCGATGTCCGCCACTGGTAGTCCATGTGACGTGTTCAGCATACTGCTATCAAGGTATGTACGAACGTTCTCTACTCTGGCGTTGATGGTAGCGCTTTTATTTGGGTATAAGATCCGCAGAGCAACCTCAAGCTCGAAGCCATCCTCTTTATGAGTTATATTTGAGAGATGGCCAAACTTTCGAAACTCCTCGCAGCAATAGCCTGCTTCACATCCATCGCTTCAGGTTTCCCCAGCACCACCACGTCCCATCCCACCACCATCCCACCCCCTAATAACCTGACACTCATCGACTGGGCAGAATCACGAATAACCGCCCTCTTCCAAGCAACCAATGTACCCGACTTCGACAACGCCGTCAGCGCATACCTGGCGAAGGACGTCGAGCTCATCATAGTGAACGGGGAGAAGCTCACGCGGGAGGAGTACGTTGCGCGGTTGCATACCTCGCGGGAAGTCTTCGATGGTGCTACGCTCAAGTATATCGGCGCTGTGGAGGTTCAAGATGAGAACGGCAGTGAGGAGGTGAGTGTGTTCAGGCAGGATTTACTCTACACGACCGCAGACTGAAGGTTGGGATTTAGTCAGGCGAAGTTGGAGTGTTCTTTAAGGCGCATATCACAGAGAACGTTGAGTCCGGGGGAAAGCCCTTGACGGAGACGGCAGTGTGCTCGTTCAACATGAAGTAAGAGGGTTGTTTTGGTCTGAACATCGGTACTGAATGATATGTTACAGGATCGTGCAAGACCCCTCGCTACATCCTCCCCAAGGAGACCATAAATACTTCGAACGTAGGAGGGTAGCCACTTTGACGACGGTGTACACTCGAGTTCAAGACTCCTCATCATAAGACCATCCGTAGGATGAGCCCACATGCCGTACTACGTAGAACGTGTTCGATTGGTAATACAAAGTTGCTGTCTCAACCATGTGCATGAAGTGTGGTACAAGCTTAAGAATGAAGTATATTATCCGAGCGTACATCTAGCAAAATGGACGACTCGAAATAAAGATATAAGAATGTTTTAAGGCGCATGTTAGTTTCCCTCCCTCAAAACCCGAGGGAGGTACTTATCCCGAGGACCACGAAAAGGTCTGCGCCAGGACAGCCTACGAGGCTGCCCTCCCTCGGGAAGGGTTAGTACTCACCACACACACAGATAAAAGAAAAAGAAAATACTTAGTACCGCGGTCGACGAGCAGACCGCTAGACGGGTCAGGGCCATGACCCCCTAACCCGCCTAGTGGCTGTCGTCTACCGCGGTATCCGTTGAGTCGGATCCCAAAAGAAAAAGAACCCCAGAGCCCAAACATCAGAAAGAAACATCCCAGAGCCCAAATATTACACCCAATTTTCATGCTAACCGAGTCGCAAAGTCGAAGGCTTCAAACAACGAGGCCCATTAAACCCCGCTGCCGTCCACCTACAACCCTAGGCAAGCCCCCCAGCTAAAGCTTCCAACAGTAGTCGCACACACTACCATCTTCCACTCTCGCATGGAGGACCTGCCCCATTATACGACCGCCAACTACCTGAACACGCAAAAGCCCCAAGACCCAATTGACAAGCCCCCAGAACCCATTGACAAGCCCCCAGAGCCCAATACCAATCCCCCAGAACCCAGATGTTAATAGTGCTGAACGAGCACCTAGCAAACGCTAGGCACCGCGTTCTCGACGCCGCACAACGCCGCACGCAACGAGCCCGAAGACGAAAGCGTACCCAAGCCAGTAGCCCCGAGCTTCGTAGCCACGAGGTCGACCTCCATCGGTGCGTCCTCGTCCATAGCGACCGTGGCAACATCAGTCGTACAGATCGTAGTAGTCGAGCGAAGGACCTTAACTTCCTTCTCGAACGCGTCCCTCTCCTTCTTGACGTCGGCGAACTGCACGCGCAGCTTGCTAATGTACTCGGTGGCCTTCGCGCGGTCCTTGGCCGAGTTGTTCGTGCTCGTCGTCCTGAGCAGCTCGAACTTCACCGTAAGGTCCGCGAGCTTCTTCTCCGCCACCTTCCTCCCCGCGTCCGCCCTATTCACCGCCAACTTCGCCGCCTCCATATGCTTCCGTGCGTTCTGGCTCTTATGCAGCTCCGCCTCGAGTTTCTGTACCTTGACGTTGAGCCCCTCGTCCTGGTCGCGCACGAGCGAGCTGATCTGCGCTTTGAGCGCAGCGGTCTCTTTGACGGAGACACCGAGCTTCTTGAGGTGCAACTTCGCGCGGGACTCGATGAGGTGGACGTTGCTCTTCAGCGCCTGGTACTTCTGGTCCAGCACCTCCCGCTCCGCCTTCAGCTTGTTGATCCGCGTGACCATGTCGCCCCGCTCCATCAGCGCGCTCCGGAGACGCTCCTCTTGGAACTTGAGGCGTTCTTCGGCTTTGAGTCGGTCGGCGCGCTCCATCTCGTACTTGAGGTCCATCTCGACGATGTCCATCATGTCGCCTTCTGCTTCCTCCTTCTCCAGTAACGCCTGCTTCAGCTGCTTCTTCAGCTGCTCATTCTCCGCTAAGGCCTCCTTCAACTTCCGCTCCGAGTCCTCCTTCACCCCCCGCACCTCCATCGCGGCCTTCGTGCGCTTCTTCTTCTCCAGGCGGGCCTTCCTGAGCTCGTTGGCGTGTGTGGCAGCCATGGACTCGATTCGCTGGGTGAAGTCATTCTGGTACGTCCGCGCCTGATCGAGCTGGAGGGAGACCATTTCGAGTTCGTAGGTCTTGGCTTCGAGCGCAGCCTGGGTGGACGTCAGGGCCTGCGCCTGGGAGGCGATCTTCTCCTCCCGGTTCTTGAGCTCGGTGGTGTATGCGCTGAGTTGCTGAGTGTCTGCGCCGAGGCGGCCGCTGAGGTCAGCCATCTTGGCTTCCATGGTTGCAAACTATAGTAGGGTGGAAGTGAGCAGATGGTTGATATACAGAAATAATGAGGACGTACCGTTTGCGAATCCAGTCCTGTCACCATACCGCCTTCAAAGGCCGAGGACTGGGTCGCGATAGCAAAGTCGGTCATGGTAAGGTTCATGTTGAAGGTATCCATGCTTAGCCTGCTAAGATGTATGTGTGGTGTAGTAGTGTGGTGTGTGAGTGTGAGTGAGTGATGTAGATGTGAAAGGGAAAGAAAATGTGAAAGGAGAGAACTCGTCTTGCGCTCACGGTCGTATTTAAGCATCGCGGATGACTACCGCATCTGGCCAGCCGACATAACAATCTCATGTCAATGGCAACCCACCGACAGGAGTCCTTTGAAACATACAATGTGCTTCTTCCGAGGGATGCAGCAGCATGACATCCTGCGGTAGAAGCACGTCCGTACGCCGCCTCCTGTTTCACAAGAGACTTCTCAACTTCTCATCGTAGAATGCAAGATAAAGTTCCACGATGCAACTCAATCTTACATTCCACGATTCGAGTGAAGAATCGCGTTCAGGAGGAAGACTGTTTGTGACGCGACGGTCAGCCTTCCACGTTAGACGCGTCACGGTCACGTGCACCATTGATCCGGCGGTACGTGTAAAGTGGGCGTCTCCGGGCTAGTGCGTGTAAACCGTGTCGGACGACTCGCAGTGACGTGCCACCAATTAAGGACAAAGCCGACAACGAGCTCAGGGTGCTCGTCGTCGAGACACATGTCGTACTCAGGGAACACGGCGGGATTCGGGCATCATGCGCACTCCCCGAGGTCGGCGTATCCTACGTTCCTCTCTGTGCAAGAGACGGGTCTGCTCCAGCTTAAGGCCGCCGGCAAGGGTCTTTTGGATGCCTTTCGTTGGGATGTCGTAGTCCGTTTGATGGCCAGGTACGAATATCATCAAACGATGTAGCCAATAATAAAGCTGCTATACTTACAACCCCTTCTGTTTCTTCAGTGACGCAGAAGTCCGATCAAACATCCTAAAGTCCTTCCTCCTCAACCTCGTCTCGCTAACCTCCATCTACTTCTTCGATCTCCTGCTCTCTCCACTGACACACGAACACCCACACTGGCTACGGAGGAACATCGGATGGTTCTACCAGATCCTCTGGTTGCTCCCCGTAATGGGTGCATCGCTATATCTCAACGTACGTCCGAGTCTGCCATTTCATCCATCTCTCTGCACCTCACCTCATTCACTTACCATCACATATGTAGAGCTCATGGTCAAGCCAACTAGCAAACCGCACCTTTGCTCTACACCACGGCTCCCGCTCTCGTGCCCAAGCACCCGCCACCTACTCCGGCATCCTCAACTCCATCGCAACATCGGCATACCGAGGCGTCATGATATTCACTGCCGTCGTTGTGTCTTTTGCGCTGCAGTATATACCGTTCGTGGGCCCTGCGGCGGGGTTTGGGTTCATGTCGTGGATTGACGCGTGAGTTACTTGATGTTTGCTTGTCTGTGAGGCGATGTAGATGAATAGATGGGTTTTTGGTCTTGCAGGTATTATTGCTTCGAGTAAGCGTCACATCTCCTCTGGCTTACAACTTGTTGACCGATCTGATGTATCTAATAGATTCACATGGATCGCACGAGGATACCCACTAGCAAGACGCCTCCGTTTCCTAGAAGAGCGATGGGCGTATTTCCTCGCCTTCGGTCAGTTGCTCTTCATCTCACTCAAAACACAGCACAATAGAAGTTGACGTCATGTCAATGACTTATATTGCAGGACTTCCACCAACGGCACTGTGCATGTGGGGCAGCACACTCGCCAACGCAGCCATCTTCGCACTCGTATACCCCGCCGTACGTCCCTTTCCCTTTCCCTCCCACTAACCCCCCATCTTTCCCCTTCCCCCTCTCACCCACTCATACTAACATCCATACTTACTCCTAACCAAACAGTACATAATAATGGCAATGCACGCCCGCCCCCTCCCCCTCGACCCCTACAACCCTTCCCCATCCACCACACAATACTCAAGCTCAGGCGACACAGACGTGCTCCGCCACCCATCACCGTACATACCCATCCGCCTCCCCGTCTTCACGCTCGTTGTGTGGCTGAATGACTTATTGGTGCGGGTTATTAGTCTTGTTGGTGCGTTCGGCCCGCGGCAAGGTTCGAGTTATGGTGGGAATTCGAGGTTTGATAGTATGAGTATGGGGGGAAGGGGGGAGGTTGATAGTGTGGAGAGCGCGGAGGAGGGCGAGGCTGTTCCGCTTGAGACGTTCAGCACACCGGTACCACCTACGAAGGGTACGGGTACGAGGATCAGGGTTAGTAGGGGGGCGAGGGGTGGGGAGAGGAGCTCGAGGAAGGTTGACTGAACGGGTGATATAATGACGATGGCTATACATGATGATTTTGTCTGCTCATTTTCAGTGTTCATGGACCGCTCTCACTTGGGTTTGGATCTCACGATGTACTATAACATTACATCCCAGTTTATACGTGCTATGATACGTATACTCAACCAAACCCAGCCCACTCAACAGAATAATACCTCACCTCCCCCTTCTCCTCGTCCCACCCACACAGCAGATGCGCCTTCTTCGTAGCGGTGCCGAGCCTTCCGTGAGCGACGATCTCCATCGGTTTGATGGCGGACGTTGTAGACTCGATGACGCTGGCGGCGAAGTGCGAGTGATATCGTAGCGGGTCGCCTGAGTATCATTAGACAAACAGTCAGCTTTTGGAATGAGAAGCGGATAGAAAGGGGGAAAGACAGATGAAGCAAGCGTACCAGGATACACCAAAAAATCCGCCCCAAACCGAATCCCCCCTCCCATATAATGCCCCTTCTCCCATAAATCGCGATACACAGCGCACTTTGCACGTTCAAACGGGGTAGACGGGTACGTCCATATGCCCGCTGCTTTCGCGTCGTCTATCGTCGCGTACGTCGTGCTCTCCCCTTCCGATGATGAGGAGTACCAGGGAAGGGAGGAGGAGCTGGCGGGGATCGTGACTGTCCATGCTGCGTTGGACGATGCGATACCTGGTGTTTCTGGTGGGGGTGCAACGGTGGGTTCTGAGGAAGGTGGTGTGAACACATCTTCTTCAGTGCCTTCCGCAAGAGCCTTAGCCCTCGCCGCAGCAGCCCTCTTCTCCTCCCTCTCCCTCCTCTTCCTAACCGCCTCCTCGCTCATCGCCCTCTCCTTCTTCAAACCACCCACCGACTCTTTCGCCTCTACCGCCGCGATCTGCGATTTGACTCCTGCTA
The DNA here is from genome assembly GCA_037039805.1 of Irpex sp. M6601. Lineage (NCBI taxonomy): Eukaryota > Fungi > Basidiomycota > Agaricomycetes > Polyporales > Irpicaceae > Irpex > Irpex sp. M6601. The sequence continues at coordinate 106,006 of JAXQGN010000106.1, read as the reverse complement.
TGCGCTCGGTGTTCCATGCTTCGAGTTGGGAGGGGGAGGGTTGGCGATGGGCTTTGGGGTCGTCTACTAGGATTGCTATCTCTGAATCACCAACAGATGGGAGTCAATTTTCGGAGTCTAAGAGGATGGTGCGCCACGCACCTTTTTCGACGAGCAAGACGACCTCTTCTGGTAAGAGCAGCAGAGGCACACCAAGGAACACATTCTGCTGCGCGAGATGCGGGAGCGTGCCCGAGAGCACGCCGCATATGTGATGGTCTGCGCGGAGGGCTGCTAAATCTGTCCTTCATGTCTCGTTGAGCTGACTTCTCGTGGCAAATTTGAGTGAGAGGGGGAAAGTATGTAGTACCTTCGAGGTCCCAGACGTAGGCCTTTTGGTTGGAGACTCGTAATTCGACCTTTTTGGTCCGTGGTGCGGCCATGTTGGAGGAGTTCTTGCACTCGCCGTAGAAGAGTCGGCTGTGCACTTTCGTGACTCGCGATTTGGCGAGTAATTCGTACTCGCTTTCTAGGACAATAATCAGTGAGATGTAGAGCAGATGAATGTACTCTTGAAAGCACAATACCTGGCTCTTGAAGATGTCGTGCAAGTATATATTAGTCCAAGTATGCGGTTCAAAAGCGGTCTGCAGATCAGAGTCACAGTGAGATCAGGCTTGCATTTAGCGCTCGAAATCTACGGATCAATCTGTGGCCGGATGATGAAAGCATGGAAATAATACATCGGTACGATACGAGTATTATGCAGATACACAGGATAGTCATAATAAGCTATACAATAATTTATGTCTGGTGAGTGGAAGGCAGGTGCCTGACTCTAGTGTACACGGTATTCAAAGCCACCACCCTTCGAGGATCGAATGGGCCTCCATTGGGCGGGGACTCGAGAGATGGGTCCTCCTTGATCCTGTGAGACCAAGAGGGTCAGTTACTTGTTCAGTGTAAGATAAGAGAAAAAATGCTCACTTCAAGTGGAAACTGGCAGTGGCCGTCTCTGTGATAGGCTGGCCGTCGATCTCCTCGTTCTCAACGATGTGAGCGGTAAAGAACACGCTCACTGCTCCAGCCTATAACGAGCTTCAGAAACGAGACTCAGAAGTATGAATTTTTGATTTCTGACCTTATCACTCCCTTCCTCATCTTGTACCTCCACGGCATTCAGGAACGTGACCTTCGCAGTCTTGAAAGTCCCTCGAGAAGCGTGCAGGCGCGTCACATACTCTTCTTTGGTCAACTGCGTGCCATTAATGACGACAAACTCGACATCCTTCGCAAGATATTTCACTATGGAGTCGTCGAAATTATGAGGGTCCGCCTCGAAGAGATATGCGAGGGTGGTCTTTGCCCATGAGGTGAGGGTTGGGTAGGTCGTGTGGGAAGACATAATGGACAGTTTGTGCCTCGAATGAGGTGCGCTTCCGCGTCTGCTCTGTAATTCTACAGGCGAGAGGAGGTGAGCTTTTTATACCTTGCATCGTTCGAAGCCGTGCCGCTTTACAGTAGATGATCTTTTTGTGTGATCGAGACTATGTCTCGGTATTTGATATCGCGACATTGATGTCATATGCTAGGTGTAGTATTAGCTTGAAAGCATTTGTGATGTTGTAGCAGCTACGCACAGTTATCGTACGCGGTTGTATTTCGTTGCGTCGTCCATAGCACTCGAACTCGAAAGCGATGCTATGGGCGGAGACTACGGATGAAGAAACCTGTTGAGTTCCACGGGTCGGAGTACATGCAGTGCGAGCATGACATTCTGCGCCCAAGTGTCACCCATAAGCGTATGAGCGCAGGTTTATGGCGGTCACCTGCAACCTTCAGGAAGATCCGAGTAATGTTACCTGCTATGCTACCGCGTTTCTGTCATGCAAACGTATGCTGAAACCTGATACCACAGAAACAGAACGCAATGCAGGGCTTACAAACCAAATACACCATATAATCCATACATCTCGTCGTGTCTGAGAACGGTGTGCCTTGTTATTTATATTGTTGCAGCTCGTCGCCGTGGTGAAACAACGCAAGTATATGCATAGTACAAGCCTCAACAATCTAGAGTTGTTCACAGCATTAGCGTCTCGTAGTTGGACATCAGTGACCATCCACTCACCTCTCCAATACGCTGCGCGATCGCTCGTTATACACCCTGCTCCAATACCGCATCTTCCAAGGCATACTGCTCGAGCCGTCTCGAGACTTCTTTCCAGCCCATAACGTGAGCCTCCCTTGATGTGCCAAGACAGCGTACCGCCTTGACCCTGGGAAAGAGATCGTAGATATAGTCTGCTATCCCGTCGTAGTCCTCGCCAACAGGAGATGAGCGTAAATCCAGAGTGACCAGTTTCCAATGGCGTAGGCTGTTACGGTGTGGTCTGTAAACCAGAGGGTATGTATCTGTATCTGCGTCGACATTGAGCTGGAGTTCAGACAGCTCTGGACAACGTCTAGCAATATGAGCGAGGACAGTGAGCGTGGGGGATTCGAAGGGGATGTCCGGATCATGCGTTTGGAATGGCCAAGCATCCCCTTGGATGTCCAACACGCGTAAGTGCGGAAATGCGCCCAAAAAGTCACAGAATTCATTGTCCGGATCGGTCCAGCGAATGCCACCCACAAACGACAGCGACATCTTCGTGAGCTTCTTGAAGGCCTTCAGAGGCTGGAGATTAGCGTAGGATTGGGACGGGGCGATGTCCCCCTCCCATTCCATAATCTTGTGAGTAGGAAACTCGTCGATTTTCAATTCGGTAAGGGACGTAGGAGAGAGATATTGGGGCAACTTGGCAAGGAGATTGGAGAGCATTGCGGGCTGAACGGTTCCCGAAAGGTCTATACTTTGCAATGATGGGAATAGGAACGGCTCCAGCACGGCGTTCCAGTCGGTAGGTGTATCCGGTCGGGTAGAGAGTAGTGTGAGAGATTTCAGAGACGGAAATATGAGTGCACCCAAGGAAAGAGCCTGTGGTGGCCGTGAGAATCCATATGCGAGTAGTTCGAGGGAAATGAGAGACGGAGTATCAGCAGCGCATTGGAGTAACTTGTGTGGTACATCTTCCAAGTAGATACCCTTGAGCACTCTCAAATTAGGTAGTAGGTGCAGTTCATTGGCCAAAGAGAGACACCACGGAGCATCCAATTCTTGAAGTTTAAGACCGTCTAGGAAGAGTTCACGAAGTCCTCGGCAGTGATGGTGAAGGTTGGTAAGCAGGTCCTGCACCTCATTTAGGGAGCCAGCGTTGAGGCTAAGGCTAGTAATTAGGGGTGATAGAAATGGGAGAGCCCAGGCGTATTTGAAGGGACGCTGAGCCCAGTGTAACTGGCGTAAGGTGGGTAGCAGAGGGCGTCCTCTACCAATCCTGCTGAGCAGTGGGATTACAGCGTCATGTAATACATATCTCCGGTTGATACCCAAGCTAGGAATGACAAGCACGCGTACATGGCGAGCGTACATGTCGAAACGATCCCAGTCGCGGCCGTTAGGTTCGGTTACAATTTCCTAATGAGCCCAAGTCAGTGAACGGAGTAAATATGAGGTGAACAAACGAACCAAAAGGTAACGCTGCCCGTAAGAATACATAGCGCTGACGTCGTATTCCAGTTCGTCTGTGCGCAATTTGTCAGCTGGTAGGCAGCTAACGAGCTGCTCTAGACCCATCTGCGTATGCCAAAGGGTCGGTAAACACGCCTGGAAGATGGTGTGACATGTTTTGGCGAGTGAGAGGACGGTACTGGAACCATCTCTGTAGTTATGGGAGCTGTACGCGTTTGTAGAGTCGGCCGCTCCGCTCATGCAAGCCTCTGCAATGAGGCCAACGAGCTCGGGTAGATTCAAGCATCTCTGCGTTGCATTTCTGACTGTGGTTAATGTCAGTGTGGATTTTATGATTCAATACTTGACATGCAGACCTTGCAATTGATGCATGATGCATGATGGTCACGGTAGACGAGCGAGAAAGAAAATATTGCCGCCGAGCGCGCGTGGGAAATACCGAACTGCTGGCCACGATCGGCGATTGTCGATCGTCGGTGGTTCTTTTCACATGAAAGTGATGGTATGCTTCTTATTCAGGAGTCGACAACTCAAAGATGGTTCTCGCTCAGGGGGCTCCCTGTCCAAGCAGCAGCAGCTCCTGTTGCTGCATGGTCATGGACGTGCCCGAGTCGGTTACCCCGAATAGGTAGTCCTCCGCGACGGAGTTGCTACAGAAAGCTATATATGTTTGGAGTTTTCTGCTAGTCGTGCCACCCATCTTGCTTTCTTTATCACCCTACCCACTCTACCCCTCCTCACTACACTCCCCACACTCTACATTTCCACACAATAGTCTCTGCGAGTACTATCATGATGTCTACTTCCTACCAATACCCCGCCCTTGTGAGTAAATTTCACCGTCTGTTTACGTCGTACAGCAGGCTAAAGTCAGAAACGTATATTTCTCAGATGACGAGACAGCACTCTGACGCACCGCGTAACTCTCGACTTGAGTACAAGATCGAAGTTCAGCGCCTCAACGAAATCAACACGCAGCTCGTGATCGACGCGCAAGGACTCAGGGAGAGGAACACCTACCTCGAAAACTTGGCCGTCTCCTGGGCGGACATGTACGCCGTGTCTCAGCGCGAGCTGTCGAACAGCGAAGCCAAGGCTGAAAATGCCGTCACCACTTGGTTCAACACACGCACCTGGCTCGACGAAGCTCAAGTCAGCCTCGCCACCACCAAAGAACACCTCGCCGACGCATCGAATGAGCTTACCCAAGCTAAGATCGAGAGGAGACATCTCGAGCACCAACTCGCGGAACAGACCCGCGCCACTAACGACGCTCTCAACCGTGGCCATGCTGCACAACAGGAGGTCGCGGCATTGAACGCGAAGATGTTCAACTTTACCGCCAGATGGGCCGAGCTCGTCGACCGCATGCAGAAGGAGGCCATCGGACGACAGGCAGCAGAGCAAGCCCTCCATGCCGAACGCCTATACTCTCAACAGCTTCGCGAGGCGGCCAAGCAAGCGATCGCGGAGGCGGAGAGACAACAGAGGGAGAAAGATGAGCTCGAGGCTGACCTTCAGCTGGTACGATCCAAGAACGAGGACTTGGTGACCCAGATGGAACAAGTCTACAGCTACATGGACCAGATCAACTACGACTTGGCTGAAGACGTCAATGCCACCCAACCTTCGACCTTCTCTTTCTCCTTCTCCTCCTCATCTACCTCTACTTCTCCTTCACCTCCTCCCATGACGGACTCAGATGGCATCAACTCAACCGAACCATCGCAACCAGGCTCTCCTTCCCCTTCCTTCGACGCTCCGATTCAACCCTTCTGCTTGAACAAACTCGCAGGCATGACCACACATCAACCCGCGGAGAAGGAAGACGAGGGCTTCACACTCATGGGCGAGGATCCCGAGGAGATCGTCATACCCGACTACCCGACTTTCGTCTCCAACCCTCCAGTTGTGATTGACCAAAGCACCGGGCTCAGGAAGAGGTACGTCCTGCACTCTTTTCTTCCTCTTTATCGTGTTGCTAACACGTCACATCTTCACACCTAGGGACTACGCGTTCTTCCCTCCCCCTCCCGAGCCCACCGTGACCACCTTACCTTCCCCAATCCCCTCGTCGTCCTCCCACTCCTCGCTGTTCTCCAGCACAAGCCAGGAGGACGACCTGGAGTAGACCCTCCTCCGGCGTAGCGGCGTGGTTGTAGACGGTAGAGTTAATGGCCTACCGTTCCCCTCCGCGTCCGAACTCGGGGAGGATGGTCTACTGGGACGGGTGGACGGCAGCAGTGTACTGTGGGGTCCCACTGCTGTTCTGAAACCCGGCCCGCAATTAACGACGACGATGAATATAATTGGAAAATTGGCGATATTTGGGATCTGGGGGCAATTGGCTGTATATTGGGATGAGATGACGGACTCGGATTCGGACTTGGACTTGGACTTGGATTTTGACATTGGACATGGACATGGACATCAGGCTGGACCTTTCTTCTCTGGGACTCGGGCACTTGTGGACCCTCGTAGCATAGACCATTCCTTACACTCACCTTTCTTTTCTGCTCTAGACAGGCCGACCTCCAGGACAGCACCACGCGACCGACCGACCGAGAGCCGACAGGACTTGGGGTAACCCACCGAGGTAGGCGACGGGTTCTCTGGGCGGGGATGAAGGGGGTCATGGCCCTGACTCGTCTAGCGGTCTGTTCGTCTGGTTTCGGTGTATTTTTCTTTGTTATCTGTGGGTGTGAGTACTAACCTTCCCGAGGGAGGGCAGTCGAGTCGTACTTATATGACGACGGGCTGTCCTGGCGCAGACCTTTTCGTGGTCCTCGGGATAAGTACCTCTTCGGAGGGAAACCAACATGCGCCAAAGTACTCTTGTATTATTATATACGTAGCTCTGGTACATGTACCTAGTGTACCACTGCCTTCGAATGCATCCTACATACCTTCTTCACACTTCTTCACACTTCTTATCGCGCAAAGTCAGAAGCAACCAAAAAGAACTCCAATTATGTCAAAGTAAGTAGTCTCCACTAGCATATATACACTACAATATGTACATCATCCCACCCTCTCTATATACGGGGTATGGTATTCTAAATATATCATCGTCCTAATAGTCCTCAGAAATCATACCTATCATCGTCATCGAAAGCCCCTGCACCACCAGGCGACATAGGCCGCCACTCCTCCACAATCTCTTCCTCGCCACCACCACCGTCGGCATCGGCAGCAGAACAATCAACGCTAGTCAGAGCCGGAGTCGACGCCGGTTCGCATTCGTCCACAACCTCATCCACAGCACTCTGCCCATCCCAATCAAAATCAAATCCAAAGTCCCGTACGAAACCGTCTTCACCACCAAAATCGGCAGCCTCCTCCAAATCCAAATGGACGCCATCCTCGCCGGTAACAGTCTCCGGATCCAAAAGACGAGCGAGAACATCCATATCGATCCTCTGCTTCCCACTAGCTGCCTTCGCTTTCTCACCCCCAGAGCCCGTCTTCTGTTTCTTCGCAGGCCGGTGATCAGAAGGTTCCTCAGGTATTGGTACTGGTGCGTCCCAGTCCCAATCCATCGTACTCCGTATCGCCAGCACCTCCTCAGGATCCCTCATCAACCCCTCCAACTCGCCATCCTCGAACAACTCGTCGTCGCCCACGGCTTGTGCGCCCCCGCGCTCGTTCGCCAGGAGTTGCAGTCTTGTCGGCGGACGCGCGAAGGCGTGTTCGAGAACTGAGTCGTCCGCTGTGAGGAAGTGTTGGAGGAGATCTTGGCGATCCGTGCGAGTCTTGCTCCTGCTGGAACCGGATCCACTCGCGTGCGGCTGAAGCAGATACCTGGAGACCTCCTCGACGTCCTTGTCGTGTCTTGTCTTGCGTTTCTTGCTGGGGCGCGGATGTCGGTGAACATCTGACATGATGCTGACAGTACTCGTGACACTAGCACCGCCAAACGAGTACACCGAACCTTCCGTCGATGTCTCATCATCCTCGTCATCGGGGTCGGTCTCCAACACCAGAACAGGATTCGTCGTCCCAAGAAACCGCCTCCTCCAAATCTCATCCTGGAACTGCACCACATCCTTCAACCCTTTCGCCACCACAACTCTCTTCGCAACCTTCGACCTACCCTTACCACCCCTACCCGGTCTATGCTCATGCGACTCCAACCACGGAACCTCCTTAACACACTCCTCCACCAAATCATAAATAATCTTGTACCGCTGCATGACAACCGCCTTGCTAACGCTGACCCGCGCACCTAAAGCCTGTGCCAACGCCCCTGCGTTCGGAAGAGACGCAGAGAGCTCACCTTCCAGCGCAAGCATGAACAGCGCACACGCACTCGGTGCACTAGGCAGCTGCGCCAAGCAGCTGTCGTTGCGCGCGACGAGCGAGGCGAGGGAGGTCACTGTGTTTCGGACGGCTGGCAGCCGGGGGATGAGAGGTGTTAGCGCAGTGACGAGCGTGTGTGGTAACAGGCTTTCCTTTGAGTTTGGGTTTGAGCTTGGGCCGAGGAGTGTCATTAGGTGGGATTCTAGTGAGGGGAGATGCTGAGCTGGCTCGAAGAGGCTGAACTTGAGCTGTAGGAGGGTGCAAACGGTTGAAAAAGATCGTGCAATGGAGACGAGGGGTTCGTCGATGAGGAACTGCCGATATGCATGCCTGAGTCAAGCCTTGTCACTCCACAAATGTAGCTCACATACCGCGATGTCCCGCAAAGAGACACTCTTCTTTGCTTCGCGTAAAGATACAGCAAGAGAAGCGCCAGCGGTTCGCTTCGCCTTCTTCCCCCATCTGTACTTGCCCCTTGACATGGCCTGGTCAAAGATAGCCTGGGCACGCGGTGCTGATCCTGGATGCGAGAGCCTATTGGCGATAGCACTGATAAACTCATGCATGGCAATCTGTATTGAACGATCAGCGTCCGTAGGCAATAATGGCGCAAAGATGCAACGCACCATGTTCCTCCTCTCCCTGGCTTCCTTGTCCTGGCCCGCCAATGCGTGTCCATTCCTACCCTTCAACGTACTGCCTCCAGCGACCGGAACGCCATGCGGATAGTAGTCCCGTCCTGAACTATCGACGCGGTCGAGATGCGAGTCGAGGATGTTCTGAGACGGGTTGGCGAGTGTTCCGCAAGAGACGCAAATAGCGGAGCCGAGCTCTTCTTCGAAGTCTGTTTGTCCACCGCATGCTGCACAGGCTCCGGTGCTCATCTAGAGCTAGAAAAATCTTTCGGTAGGATGATGGATGAGGGTGGAAGGTTCAGCGAAGGTGGTGAAACGTTGAATGACCTTTGCGTTATGACATGTACACTGGGCTAGACCGGTGGACGCCAGCCCGATGACGGGGACGGTCTGTAACGGTCTGCTCCTGCCCTTGCTGTTCTGGGTATGGGTTGGAGATGTCGAAAACGTCGTCTGCGTCGGTGACAGTGAACTGCGAGATGCAGCTCGTCGACGTTGAAGACAGAGAGTGGCGGTCAGCGCTTTGAGGATGTGTAGTGACTGTGACACAATGTGACTCAGGCGTACGACGTGACAAGGCCAGAAACTTGTTCACCAGCTCAGACATTTCTTCTGCTCGTCTTGCAGCAGCATACACCCAGCCTGCAGACTCTTGCAGACTACGCTGGACATGCATCTCATGTCGTGGAATTCTATCTCGTTCACCATCTCATATCTGATACACCTGCCAGCCAGTTAGCAGCCGTTCAACCGCCCTGTAGGCCTGTTAGGCCGATTGCCCAGCACACGTTGCCCACCTCGCGCAGAACACGCCGCAGCCAATTTGTACCCCTCGATGGCGATGTCGTGAGGAGTATGTGTCGTCGGACAGCTCGCTCAGGGCTATGTGCGAACGGGAGAATTTGCAAGTACGTATTTGTTGGACTGGCCTCTTCGCGTCAATGCCAGATGACTTCTGGAGCGTTGCCTGCCGCCCTGGTCGTCAAATCTGTTGTTCATGTCCGCTGGAGTTGCAAAGAGGATGCATATGGTTGTTGTAGGGTGTCTACGCGCGTGAGATGGCCGAGTGTGGCTGAGAGGTCTGCGACGACCGCAAGAACGGTGAGGTCGGCGAGAGGACCCCAGTCGTCGGCAGGGGCGCCTTTGGAGAGTCTGGAATATGTCTGGTGAGGAGTGACATAATCCCACGTTTATCTGCGGCCCACTGATCTCCTCTCACTCCCAAGCGATCAGATTATCTCGGGGAAGCTGCGTCGTCTGACTCTGGCGTGTCGTGTATGGTGAGAGCGTGATGGCACCCAAAAGAATTCGAGGGCGAGTGTTGCCGTTTCTCGCCACATTTTCCCTGTTTTCTGCAAGTGAGCAGCCTCCGCAGAGGGGGGTCCAGGTGGTGCGAGGGTGTGCGGTGCCTCGTGGGGTGCACGTGCTATGACTCTATTGCTGGGACTGCAGACGGGGCTGGCGACCAGCTGCCTCAGAAAGCGAGACTCCTGGCCATTATTGCCTCTGCCCAAATTCCCAATTGCGGCCAACTCCAACGCCCGCCCCCTATATAAACCTTATCTCATCTCTCCTCCCGTTCCCCACCCACCCACCATGGCTCCCCCTCACCAATTCCAATCGCAAGGCTCAGAGGCCCTCCGTCGCAGGCTCTCCAGCGTCGTCTCCTCCAAGCGTCCCAACGTCACCGGATATGCCAGTCTCACTGTAAGCATCGTCGTTCACCTCGATGGGATGTTCGTCGTTGGCTCACATCTCTCGTTCATCAGCCGATGTGGGCAGGTATCGCCGGTGCCGTCGTGAACAACGGCACCTCCTTCGAGGTCGCCATCTCCATCCACGACTCGGTCTACAACACCGATTTTGCCTCTGCTCTCGTTCCTTACGACGCGACAGAGCCCGATTCCCAGGCCGAAACTATCGAGAAGCATGTTACCAGCACGCTTCGCAAGTTCGCGTCCGAGCATCTCTGTAAATTCCTCGGAGCGGGTGTCACTCTCAGCATTCTCAAAGAGGTGTGTCTCGAGCTCGAATGAGCAACAAAGCAGACTACTCACACATCCACGCTAGGCCCCGAATCTGTGCACTCGTCTCTGGCTCGACTTGGACATTGTCCCCATCGTATTCAACATCAAGCCCTTCCACACAGATTCGATCACCCGTCCCAACATCAAGCACCGTATCTCCTCCACCACCGGTTCCTATGTCCCTTCTGGTGCCGAGACGCCCACCGTTTACGTGGATGCCAACCAGCTCCAGGACAGTTCCAAGCTAACGAGCGGTGTGGGCGAGAAGCTTCCCATCCCTCGCACGGTCGATGAACAGGCCGATTCCGCGGCACGCAAGTGCATCATGTACTTCGGTCCAGGAAACAACCCTCGTCTCAGCATCGCGGCGCGCAACCAAGTGGCAGTCGATGCCGGTGGCAAAATCCATCTTATCGACGATCTAGATGAATTCAAGAAGACGGTTGGAAAGGGTACCTGGAACTCCGTGATCAAGCTAGCAGACGAACTCCGTGAGAAGAAGATCAAGATTGGCTTCTTCTCCTCGACACCCCAAGGAGGTGAGTGCGGGGTTTCGCCCTTTACCCCACATTTTCCAGGGCGTGGCATGCGGGGTTTGATCGCTGACGTGTGTCTTCCATGGGACTGAATCTATTCGAAACGTAAAGGTGGTGTGGCTTTGGTGAGTAAATCCTAGATTTTTGCCACGCCGGTTAACTGACATGGCGTGTTTTTCTGGGGATAGATGCGTCACGCGCTCATCCGATTCTTCAACGCGCTGGATGTCGACTGTGCCTGGTGAGTACGAGTCCCATCGCATGCCGTACTAGTCTCTTTGTTTCTATGCATGCTCCGAAGCATGAGAACACCCTTTGGCTAAACGCACGCTTTCTTCGCAGGTATGTGCCGAACCCATCTCCCGCTGTTTTCCGTACCACCAAGAACAACCACAACATTCTCCAAGGCGTCGCAGACCCCAGTCTCCGCCTGACCAAGGAACAAAAGGACAACTTTGACGCGTGGATTCTCAAGAATGGCCTGAGATGGACCGCTCCCGGTGGACCGCTCGCCCCAGGTGGTGTCGATATCGCCTTCATCGGTAAGTGCACATTGTGGCGTCTACACAAGATTAGACAACTGATTGACACGAACTCAATCTTTAATTCAGATGACCCCCAGATGCCCGGTCTTATTCCACTCATCAAGAAAGTTCGCCCCGAACTCCCCATCATCTACCGTTCGCACATTGAGATCCGTAGCGATCTCGTGCATATCGCTGGCTCGCCCCAGGAGGAGGTCTGGAAGTACTTGTGGAATAACATCCAGCTTGCCGATCTTTTCATCAGTCACCCGGTGAACAAGTTCGTGCCCAGCGATGTCCCCATCGAGAAGCTTGCTCTCCTCGGTGCTGCTACTGACTGGTAAGTAATCCAGCCCCTCACCGTAACCGTTTTGGCCAACCTAGCTGTTCCGTAGGCTTGATGGTCTCAACAAGGAGCTCTCTCCTTGGGACTCGCAGTACTACATGGGCGAGTTCCGCAGCCTCTGCGTCAAGGAGAAGATGCACGAGCTCGCATGGCCGGTCCGGGAGTACGTCGTCCAGATTGCTCGCTTCGACCCGTCAAAGGGTATCCCCAACGTCCTCGAGTCGTATGCCAAGTTCCGCGGCCTGCTCGAGGCGAAGGGTACTCCTGCAGAGGAGGCTCCTCAGTTGTTGATCTGCGGTCACGGTGCCGTCGACGATCCCGATGCCAGCATCATCTACGACGACGTTGCCAACCTCGTCAACAACAAGTACGCGAAGTACGCGAAGGACATCGTGTACATGAGGTGCCCACCGAGCGATCAGCGTAAGTGATTTACTTCCTTCATGTGATAGACCCAAACTCACTCGAATTCACAGTCCTCAACGCACTCATGGCCAACTCCAAGTTCGCACTCCAACTCTCCACCCGTGAAGGCTTCGAAGTCAAAGTTTCCGAGGCTCTCCACGCCGGCAAGCCCGTCATCGCCTCCAAGACCGGCGGCATCCCGCTCCAAATCGAACACGGCAAGTCCGGCTACCTCTGCGACGTCGGCGACAACGACACCGTCGCCAAGTACATGTTCGACTTGTTCACGGACGACGACCTGTACGACGAGATCTCCGAGTACGCGCGCACGCACGTCTCTGACGAGGTCGGCACGGTCGGTAACGCCGCGGCGTGGATGTACCTGGCGGTTATGTATGTCTCGAGGGGCGTGAAGATCCAGCCGAAGGGTGCTTGGTTGAACGATTTGTTGAGGACGGAGTGTGGCGAGCCGTACCAGCCTGGAGAGCCCAGGTTGCCTCGCGGTGGTCTCAATGTCCAGGCATAATGGCCTCTCGCTCATCGTTTTCTTGGCTCCTTTGCACTCGGACTGTGGATGAAATCTGGTGAAATCTGGAAGTGCTCGTTTTACTTGTGAAATACTAGATATAAAGTCGGTCTTGTAGAAATACGTTGTACAAAATAGAATGATGAATTTGCCGCTTTCTTACTCAACATCTTGCGTGCCACTTTAAATTTGTTAAGGAATTATAACCTGCTCTGTGCAGGCCAATGAGAGTTGTGGCCACCATGCAATGCAGTGGGCGTCTACACGCTACGAGGCGCGCCTGGCCGCAGAAGTCATTTACGGGGAAATAACTTGTCCCCACACATCACCGGCGTGGCCTCCATAAATTCTTTGTCTCCCGAATATACGTACCTGTCATGAGCTTGCTTTCCAACCACCACGTCCACCAGCTAATTTGTGATTTTCCTCGACGAACAAGCTCTCAATCGTCTTCGAGTACAGGCATGGACGTCGACATGCGCTCACCGTCTTTCACTATGATGCGCCCGACGGCACCCTCGACGTCCTCGAAGCGGCCGCGGTCTCCTGCGTCACCCAGCAGCGCGTACGACAGACCTAATGTATGTACGCGTTCCTCCGCTTTCTCTCCTTCGGGTGTGTGCATCAGGAGGCTCATCCGCCAGATTTCTATGTCTCCTCCTGACCGTGGCCTTCTTTCTGGAATGCGCACACCTATTTAGAAACGCCTCACGTTGGACCCGATGACCAGCTTTCCTTCTGGCCTGCCTTCACCTGTGCCGACTCCTCCGCCGATGGCTACGCGCCAGGTATCAGAAGATTGGGTATCTAGGACGCGTGGGCTTAGGATCGATAGGGATCATGTCGGTCCTGTGGCTGTCATTCCAGAGGAGCCCCGGTTGGCCGCTGGTTCTAGTAGACAGGAGGGATACAACGATGACATGGTATGTCTCCAGTATGCTTGTATACGGAGTACGGTAGCTAATTCGGTTATGCAGAATATGGACGACGAGTCGATGTCTGAACTGTGGCCGCCTTCCTGCTTTGCTCCCTCAGCCAACAATAATACCCTCTCGCATCCATTTCCTTCAAGACCGCTTGCACCACTGGACCTCCAAGGCATACAAAGACAATGCTTACCTGCCGTGACGATTCCTGCAATGCCTACCCTTCCTGGACAAGCATACCCTCCTCCCTACGCATCCGACCCTGCGCCACTAACTCCCACCACACCCACCCGTTCGTCAAGAATGGAACTCCAGCCAGAAGACATCGCCTTGCCTCTCTCTCCTCCTAGGAAACCGCGGTTCACCATGGGTCCGAGGCTCGACTGCGAGAAATGCCGGCTACGCGTACCTGGGCACTACTCCCATTTCAATTGAATTCCCGACTTCCAGTCATCTAGCATGCTCCTCTCGATGAACACCATCACAACTTATTTATTCAGGTACTCTAGTCATTTTTGCTAGTCATAGAAGTCCGTGCCGATGTCTCTGTGCAGGTTTATCATCGCGTCACATCACAGTTATTATCAAGCTCGTTTGCTCGTTGGGTAATTCTAGCATTGTAGGATTCTCGTCGCAAGTTGTGGTTTGTCGCAATTGTTATTTGCTTTCATCTGCACGCAGTCCTCCACTCAGTGCCTATGTCCTTCGCATGGTACAAGTATGCGAAGCTCTAGGTGAGTTCCGCCTCCGATCACGATCTACTGTACTCCTGCATGACTATTTCCAGCATTCGGCCTCATCTACTCGTGGATCTTCGTGACTTCGGGTTATGATTGTTTCTTGACGAGAGGTTCCTTAAGCAGCTCGGCAAAGTTATCGGCGTTGACTTCTTTCCAGCTGTGAGACGAGCGAAGATAAGATTTTGTTATTCGGAGAGCCAGAGTTCATGAAGTGCTTACTCAGGGTATGCCAACGGAAGCTTGTCGTAATGAAGCTCAGGATAGTTATCGCTGATGCTTTTGATCAGAGCGTCATACGCCAACTAAAAGGTCACATGAGTTCAGAAACACAGGAGCTCTATGAGCAAAGTGAGAATCCAGGCATACCTGGTATCCCTCTGGCTTGAGATGCAACCCGTCCGAGAGGAACTTCTTCAGCCCTTCTTCATTCTCCCCAGCTGCACCCCAAAGCAGCGAAAAGACGTCTACAACAGGTACACCTTCCTTCTTCCCGACGGCGATCGCAGCCTCAGCATACGTCCTCGTACGCTCGACCGTCCTATCTGAGTGATCTGTCGGCACCTCGATCTCTTTAAGGAACGCGAGCCATAAGGTGGTGTTTACTGGAGGAGGAGTGAGGAGGATGATCCGCGTTTCGGGGGAGTACCATTCGGAGGAGGGGGACTTGACGAGTTGGATGAGTTTGGAAAGATTTGAGGAGTATTCTTCGAGAGGGACATGTTGTGTCCCTTCTGGCTCGACGGCGTCGTTCGCGCCGAACCAGATGGTGAGGAGCTTGACTGTAGGGAGGTTCGCCCTCTCGGATTTCTTCGAGAATACCTAATGTGCATGAAGTTGGTGATAGTTGACGCAAATTCTTGAGACGGTGCACGTACGTTCTGGAAGACAGGGAGAGCCCATCTTGAGTTGTATCCGCTGAATCCGCGATTAACAACGTCAAGTTTCCTCTGATAAACATCTGTTCATTGTAGATCACTGTAAGTAGCACTTCATCTCTATTTAGTGGCAACACTGACCTGCGAGTAGTTGAGAAAGGCCACCTGGAGCCAACGATTGCTGGGTAAGCGAGTCTCCTAGAAGGAGAATCGTGTCCTGTATGTATCCTGCCATGATCGTGGTGAGTACTCGTCAAGCGATGGTGTTTACTTATCGTGTCGATACGATGATCGTAAGTATTTATACGGTGGATGTCAGAATACGGGCCGATTAGGTTGCTTATTCAGTAATTCGCGGGATCGTCGTGCTTATTGCGACTGCTCGCACATCTACGAGATAATTGAGGTGAGTACTGACTGTACGATGAGGAAAAATGGCTCGATATACTCACCCTGTACTCACTTAGTCATGCTGCTCGATTCCCGACGGATAGCAGTAACCGCTGATCTCGACAAACACAGTCGCATTCGTCGCAACACTAAGCCCACAGCCCATACTGACATGTTCAACATACAGCTACGTTGGTGGTTTTTCAAACATACGAGGGTGTCGTTCAATCTAGCAAGAATCTGGCATCTTACAGAATACCTGGAATAAGACGATCCGGCACCTCCCTCACCCACTCTTCCCACTCTTCCTTGAAGTGCTCATGCAACACCTTATCCTCCAGCTTCGTACGTCCCCAGAAAGCACGCATCATCATTGCCTCCCACAGGAGATGTATAACAGCGAGGTACCTCCACGCCCCAAGGTCCCAGCCGACTTGTGACCACCAACCTCCACGACCGTAGGTTAACATCGCCGATCCTATGATGACCGCGTAGAGTCCGGTATAGGAAGGATGCCGCACGTAGGCGTAAGGTCCGCTTCGGATGAGCTTGTGGTCTTCCTTGAGAGATAGTTCAAAGGTGAAGGACGATGCGAGTGTTCTGTAGCACCATATTCGGAGGAGAGTGCCTGCGATAGTCAGAAACCAACCAAAGATGGCTTCAGGCGGAATGTAAGGCTGTGCACGTCCGAGTCTTTGGCTCTCTGTGGCACGAGGAAATCCCAAGGAAGATTCTGCTAATTCCGAGGGAAGTTGGGCGAATGCCATGGCTGCGACCTCAACTAAAGCCGTCGTATAATAAAGGGACTATGCGGAGGATGGTCAGTATTCATAAGACTTCACTTTACATGGAATAGTTGGAAAGACGTACATCCCAGACCCATCTATTCCAATAGACAGGTAACACCATCGTATCGCCGTGACTCTTCTGGTCCGTCTTTGGTGGAGGAGGATTGGGTGGGGTAACAGACACGCGATACGCCCAAGACTGCGTCAGGAGCATCAAAGCTCTAAGGGTATTTGTTGTGGCCATGTTCAACCTTGCGGTGAACGACGCTGGAGATGCTGATACTTATATACACCGAGCATCCCCAGCCTCTGAGAGAACCAGGTCCCGAATTTGAATCTTCCGGCTTATTATCTTGAGTCCTCGGAAGGGATCAAGAAAGCCCCGTCCTACGCGAAAGTTGATCGGTGAATATGCGACATTGCATGAATAACCGAAGTTACCAAATTCAGTAGTTATTCGCCTACCGAAGTCCTCACAGACGCCAGCATTGGATACGCGACATCGTCATGAAACGTCGCATGTATTCCGTTACCATATTCCGCGGACATACCGATACACATGTCGCGCAGCCTTGGAAAAACGCTGTATTTCGTAGGGAAAGGTACCAAAAACAGAGACGGGATATTGTGATTGTGACAATACATGTCTAGCAAATTGAAATATGGCGCTGTATCTAGCTTATAGCGATTAGGTGAGACTTGTAATGGGGCCGAAGCAATGTATAAAGGACACTCACATACGCATCTCCCTAGAGTCTGAATATATCCTCACTGCTCGAGTACATCCGCCGACCAGCTTTTATATGCATCGACATCTGAAGAGATGCGCTTAAGCTGACCCTCTATGAGATCAACAGCATCTGGACCAAGAGGAAGCCTCAGCGGAGGGTCAGGAAGGGCCAGCAGTTGCCAGATCTTCTCTGCAAACTTCTGTGGATCGCCCATCTTCGTCTCAGGCTTCAAGATCTCCTCGAAGATCTTGGTAACCTGAGCCACTCCGGAGCCAGGAGTGAGGTAAATGTCCGGGATGGGAAATTGCACAATCGACTGGAATACGGATGTGCGGAAGGCACCTGCCTCTACCAGTGTTACCTGAATTACGTGTGTTATATATCAACCCTCAGACATTTATAACAAATATCACAAACCTACCTTGATGTTCCATTTTGGATTGAGTTCACCAGCCAGGGCCTCTGTAATGGCTTCCAACGCTGCAAAAGACTGAGATCAGCTCCTTTTCTCGCCCAATGAGCACTGTGACTAATCAAGTACACACCATGCTTCGTGGCCGAGTAGTACCCTGTCGTTGGGTAAGTTATGATACCATATTCAGAACTGATCACAATCAGTCTTCCCCCTGCTCCCGCTGGGTTACTATCACGGAACGCGCGCACAGCTTCTCTGTTCACCCGAGCAGCACCCCAGAAATTGGTCTCAAATATACCACGAGCTGCATCGTCAGGAGTGACCTCTACTAAAGAGCTCAATCCATGACCGGCATTGTTGATGACGACGTCTATGCGCCCAAATCTCTCCTTTGCTTTCGTGAACGCGTTTAGGACGTCTTCATCTTTAGTGACGTCGACCTTGAGTACGAGTAACTTCTCGGCCGATGTGCGATCTTGTAGTTCTTTGAGTACCTCTGGCTTGCGGAGTGTAGCAACAACGATGTCGCCCTTGCTCAGGGCCAGCTCAGTGAGCACGCGACCAAAGCCAGATGAAGACCCGGTGACTGCAAATGTCCAGGTAAGTCGACGTAGTAAGATCGTAACGCTGCACTTACTCAACCATACTCGGGGTGCGGACGAGGTCGTGGTCATCTGAACGAAGAGAATCAGGGATAAACAATACTGATGCTGAATGAGTGAATCTTGTCCTACCTCACTTTTCTTATAGTAAATGCTGGAAGTGATACATAATTCGCCGATTCCGGGGGACCGGTCGTTCGGGGTATGTCGGTCACGAGGATCCAAGCCACTCTTGAATGCTTCTTCATTTCTCTCAGAGAAAGCCAGCGCAACATTTGAAGATAATTGAACCAAATAAAAAGGCCTCTATCTCCATCTCTAGCGAACTCTAAGGCCTGAGGAACGGTTGGCTATAGATAACTCTTGCACGCCGTTATCTCGGGATGCTACTCACCTAAACACCACGCGTACGCAATATCCACGATATCATCCATAGACGAAATATTCACCACACGTCAGAAACGGACGCTGTTGCAGACTCGGAGAGTATCGTAACTTACTAAGCAGACACCGAACAATCTACGTTGATGTCATTACGAGGATCCGAGTTTGATGACGTGCTGAACGATTTCAGGCCCGGTCCGGGCCATGTATTGTGGTACCATCGAGGTACTATATAGGCATGTAGGGAAATGCAACAGATTTATGCATCGTTTCATATTCTGTGGCCTTCACGAAGGAGATGAGCATCCGATCAAGCCATAGTAATTACTCGTGCGTACCAGACATTGGGTACGACCTCTCACGAACTGCGGAACTGACCATGCAGATGGCCAAAGCACATCGACGACCAGCTGGCGACTGAGTACTGAGTACTGAGGGATAACGCCTTCAAAGTTTTGGCCTTCTGCGGGTTTTCCTGCCCAACCTCATCCCATCTGAATGCCAAGACCCAATCAGCTGCTCTAGTCAACATTATTAACAGCAGCGGAAATAGTGCTCACATTAATTCCCTTCTGCCAGTCATGCATAGTATTGTTCAAGATGAGAACGCTGAATGATTTCCAATTTTTCAAATAGCAGACGCTGTCTGCATGCCATTTACTTACGTGTAAGCCATCCACCAATAGTCTCTTCAGTAATTCTTTCTCATTGCGTGCGCCTTCAGTTTTCAACATTTCGTATGATTGCTATAGCTAGATTAGCGTAGCGAGAGTCATGTCGCCATCAGCAGCCACCACAGCTCGCTCTGCGCTGACAAATTTGGTACTCAAGCACTCAAGCCAGCCTCTGAAGAGTTAATGTTGTCCTTGAAGGAGTTAATTCTCATGGCGGAGTTACGAGCATGTAGAAGATTGCCCTAAGAGTATTGGCAGGTTTGGGGTGCGTTATTTCAAGTTGCCGCTTTCTTCCCTTTGAAGACCAATTCGCTTGTACCGAGAAGAGAGTTCTTAGCCGCACTTCGACCTGTGTGCGTAGTTCAGAAGGTGTCATTAACGAAGAAGGTCATGAAACTCCACCTAGTAGAATGTAGGAAGCACTGCAAAGATATTGGAATCTATCCTAGTGGGTCTGAAGAGTCCAGACACCATCGCGTATGGTGTCCCCCTACCCGCGACGTACAATGCGAATTTGAGTGCGCCCATGCTTCTGCGACTAGCCTTTTTGCGTCACAAAAAGCAATCATTCACCATCGTGAGAGCAATTGCACCAATTTGTCTGAGGACGATCCATGAGACCGCGAGCAAACCTTCTTGTATGAAATTTTACATGCAATCTGCAAGAAACCAGACAGATGTTACAAGAGATTGGGTTGCATGTTCGGCCGAACACGATGAAGAAGTCGAAGGTCGTAGACCTTGGCCAAGTTGCATGAATATCACGCGCGATGGCACACCTCCTAGCTATATTCACTGGCATGTTGGCGCTACTAGTATGTGTGACATGTGAAGGCAGATACACGGCCGGCAGATCTATGGTATACTACACCCAAACGAAAGCTATTGCTAAACGACTGTGAACAAAACGAATGATACAACGAGTGACACATTATTCCGCGTAGACAAACCATGACTCGCTCAGAAAGCCCTATGAAACCTCTGTCCATGTACTCGTATAAATCTTCACGCTATTAGTCGACTGCTCCTGCTGAGAGGTCGCTCTTGATCGGTCTTGAAATTTGGACATGGGTATAATATTCCCAGACCAATGTCCTGACCTCCCAGATCTTCGGCCGTCTGCTGAGTAGGGTGCTGTTATTACTGAATCGGCGTCCGCGCTGTTTGGCACCAGCCTCAGGCGTAAATTAAGCATGAGGCGTGACACCATCAAAGTTGTAATGCTGGGCAATTCGTTAGCGACGAATGCGTTTCTGGCTTGAGCCGTACTCACAGTGTGCTGAAGCTGGCGTTGATGACCTTCAAATCGGGCTGTCAAGGTGGGGGTAAATACAGGTCAGTCCGGTATTCTCGAAAGTCAGAGGATCTGTGTACTGACTATGGCAAGCTGGAATAAATGATATAATTAGTCCTGAGCTAAGTGCGGGTGATAAACACTGATACATACCACGTAGATCAGCAATGTGACTAGATTGGAGACAAAAATGACAGCAAAATATACAACGCCTGTGTTGTCGTCAGCATATGAATTCGGGCGCAATCAGGTAGGCTCACCGTCTCTCAGAAGAACTTGGAGAATGGATGCTGCTCTAGTACTTCTTGGCATACGGTTAAATAGAACGATCGTCTTGTAAAGCATCGTGAAAAAGACCAAGGTATCTGGAATACGAGGGGCAGCATGGTCATCAGAATCCACATATGCAGCCTTGCCTACGAGCGGGAACAACTAAGACTCACCAAATGCAAGCTCCGCCACCCATGTAAACATAACGCGATTCCTGGAGGACAATTGAAATTCAGGGAAAGTCCTCCATAAACAATGCAAGGATAACTAACGATGATGGGTTACCCGTGAGGATACATCCAACCAGCCCTTCGTTAATGGTCAATACGTTTTCCTTGGGTAAACGTGATTAGTATACACGTACCTGGTGGTAGTTGTAACCGTATTCCACCCGTAAATGACCACTGCGTGACATCGGCTGTCAAGTGACTTTCCAGATGAGCAAATAGACTATCAAACTCACGATCTTGACGGCTATCTCGAGCGCGAGCAGAACACTGAAACATATTAGAATGTTCCGATTCCTTCCCCATATTGCATAAAGACGAAGAATAAACACTACTGGAGAACGGATATACGGTTTCAGCATACAGCAAATCATAGAAGCTAGCGTCGCAAACCTACTGCCAACTGCTGTAGCGGTAAATATTTTAAGAATTTCCGGAAAACGAACGTAGCGTTCACATGCCTCTGGACCCCAATTTGGGTCGTGGAAGCCTGCGGGAACGTTTTCCCCATTTAGCCTCTCTCATAAGAGCTCGCATTAAGCATGTTATACTCACTGACTGTGATGATGATGTATCCTAAGGGGGTCACGTATCTGTTCTAAAGACCCATTAATCCCGCAAATCCAAGGACGCTGGATGGCATTAATCAAAGAACGTACCACGAACCAAAGCGCCGTCGCGCCGGTGAATGGCTGTAGCCAGATCTTTTCCACTTCATCTCCAAATGTAAGAAACATGTCATAGAATAGCATGACTGTCAATTCCAATCAGCTTGGTAACAGGAAATGGAAAACAGATACGGGCACGTACCACATGATGCCAGAGAATAAATCTTTGCGGCCGTCCTGGGTCAGAGACGAGATTAATGTCGTGAACATAACTAATATGAACAACCTACAAATAGTATGCAGTCGCAGCGTATGTCGCAGCGTCCATTGCAATCGACAGTCCGCTGCTCCTCTTGTATGGACGCACAGAGAGACCATGGGCAAGGGAGCGGAGAGGGAAACCTGGGGCATATCTGGCACTCTAATATACGATCTCACGGAGCGCCTGACGCCGATGCAATTTCCCCCGCGCCTGGACGTGTAAACGGGCGAGAACCGAAGGGGGTGAAGAATGATTCCTGAGCGCTGGAATCGGAGCGCATAACTGCCAACAAGGGCAGGTCTTCTCTACGGAGATTACAAATTTCATGTGGTACAACGTCAAACATGCTGCCAGTCAACTTACCTCTTGAAATTTGAGGAAAGGAGGAACGTCCTGAGACGTCGAATCGAGGTAAATATCCAGGGCGGCTTCTATTCTGTTCACGTTTCCAGATTGGGGCTGTCGAGTTCACTGATTCTCATGGGTATTATAGCATCCGGTCTCCTGGGTCCAACGCGGTCGTGATGCCGTCACGATATCGTCGTGCTGGTGGAACTGTATACTCCTTGAGTGATCGCCTTTTGCAAGCCATGTGCTGTCGTATTCAGAACGAGTCGAGAGCATAATCGCCGCTGCTTCTTGCATAGGAAGCTGCCAGTTAAACACCGTAGAAAGTTAAACGATGAGAAATAAGAAGGGGCCGAGTCGGGTGACAAGCTCACTCTGCTGCGTATTGTACGGTCATCGTGGCCCCTCGGACTCCGTGTTGCTAGTGAGTTGATGCTGATATTGGCCATCGTCAGCCCAGCGATCTGAAACGCTGCCAACGTTTTGCACAGGCTTTCTGATGGCGCGCTCTGCGTAATGTCGTGCCTGACTTTACTCGCTGTGCGAGCCGTACATACTGTACATAGGTGTCAATGACAGATTGTTTCGTGGCTGGACTATGACGGAAAAGCTAAAGATTTCAGTTGCGTGGCGAGATGCTCGTTTGGATATCTTGAACGCCACATGTCCAGTTAAGTTGTGATCCTAGTACAAAAATAGGTGGTCAGGGTCGTAACAGAGCACTACTGGCCGTTGGTAAAAGGAATACACACCTGAGAGACCTAAAACCCTGCAGAACTTTTGTGATATCATCGTATATACGGATCGACACATTTAGCGTGGATCCCTTGTCAGTCACACATAGCCCGTTTGATGAGTGCCTGGGCTACGATAGCCTTATCTTACGAGGTTCACACCACGTCAACTGTCTCCGAGGAGAGGAAGACTCGGAACATTAACTTGCACTCTTCAATTCACTCCATTGACTGCAAGTATGTGATCGTAGTACAGAGAATCTGAAGAGTTGAAGGTATTCTCAGACACGTAGTAATGAGGAGACATACAATACAATCAACAAAACTTACTGGCTTGAATTCCTCCTTGATCGTTTCACGCAAAAGGGAAGAGACAGTAGCATTGTGGGAAAGCATTCATGATGAGGTCGTGAAAGCACCGTCAGCCCACATAAGGAAGAGCTCCGAGTGAGATGACGATACGAAATCAAAAGAAGCATGAGCGCTTGAGCTCGCGGAGGGGCTTATTGAATCTTTGAATTCTGTTGTGCCGCTGTATAACACAAAGTAACAAAGCAGAATCACGGACAACAATTTGCTTAGTAGCGTCCTCTATAGATCTAAGGACTAAACTGCAGCTTCCACATGCGCACTCACCCACCCTAATCTAAGATGATGCTGGCTAAGGATATACGGCTGTTCCCTGGAGCAATTTGGAGTACCAGTGGCCATACAGCATTGTACGTCACGAATGCAAACTGTGCTCCACCTCGAAAACAGGTTTACTACGACATATAAGTATAGCGGGGAAGTCAACGCCCCGTGGCCACACATACATACTCATCATACTAACCGACATTGAACATGGCATCCTTTGACCTCGGCGGTACTACTGGTAAAGTACTGATCATCGTCTCTGACGCGGATCACTTTGAGCTGAAGAAGAGCGATGGGAGTACCACACACGAAGAGACGGGATTCTTCCTACAAGAGCTCACGAAGCCGTTACAACAACTGTTGGACGCGGGATATACCGTTACAGTAAGTCAGAATCGATTCCATGGTTGCCTGTTCATGGTGCGAGCTTATGAGTGCGAACAATAGTTTGCATCTCCGACCGGTAAAGGTCCAAGTATCGATCCTCTCTCTCAATCGACGTTCGCGGCCTACATGGGCAACTTCATCGCCAAAAACCGCGATAATAGGCTCGTGGAGAAGATGAACATTGAGAGTAATCTCGCTTCTCCGAGACCATTTTCGTCCATCTCCAATGAAGAACTTGCGACCTTTGTCGGTGTGTTCATCCCCGGCGGACACGCGCCTCTGACCGACCTAGGAGACAATCCTGACCTCGGGCGCATTCTTCTACACTTCCACAATAGCGAAAAGCCAACCGGTGAGTCTACCTGTTTTCTGAGAAATACGCACGACTCACCGCGACCATCATCAATTAGCTACGCTCTGCCATGGCCCATTCGCGCTTCTCTCGACGAAGTATGCTCCCGGCTCCTCTGGATTTGCGTACAAAGGATACAAGATTACTTCATGGTCCGATGCCGAAGAATCGCTTGTTGAGACCTTGAAGGGGGGCGTAATACCGGCGAAGGTTGAGTCCACTCTGGCGAAAGAGGGTGCCGAGATGATTTCTTCTGTTGGGAAGAAGTTGGGAAGCATTACTGTTGACCGGGAGCTAATTTCGGGGGCAAACCCCATGGCAGCGAACGATATCGGCGCGGAGTTTATACGCAAGTTACAGCAAGCCCCGTAAATAGCTCTGGAATTGTGGAATCAGTAATAATTCTCGTGTCTCGATACCTGTATTCCCATGAATCCCGTGTACAACGTGATCGGAAAGTAACGTAGCCAATCCAGTTTGGGTAGAGTTCTTGAAGAAGCGTATTGGGCTGTTGAACAACAGCGAGCAAGAATTACATTATCTAACGTAAGTGGTAACAAATATCCTGGTATTAGCAATAAACTTGGTCTCGTCAGTCACAGAACAGTAGTAACCCGCGCAACACTCACATGCCGGGTATCATATATCATATCTGATATCAAGACCCTTTGACGCCAATAAGAAGTCTGAAGGTTCGTATCGGTGTGTTGAACTCTTCCTCGGTGGCCTGTTTCCTTGCCTCTAGAATAGCGTGCCGCAGTTTGTCTTCTTCCTCCTGCTCGGCAGCGGAGAGGGGCCGTTGGGTGGGTAACATCCACCCACACCTCAACAAGGAATGCCAGAAGGACAAGCGAACCCCCATGTCACTAAGTTAGGCCGTTGAATTAGCACGTGAGAAGGACTGGCAATTGGCATATCGCCTAACGTACTGTTTGTAACCATCAAACAATCCCTCGAACTTCCGCCTGCTTTCCTCAAGCCGAAAATCGTGTTCTGAGTTCCAACCATACATTTCCAAGCTCTGGTCTTTCTTATTGATTCTGACCGCCAACTCTTCCCACATAGCCTCTTTCGCTCCATAGACCATCCGAGACGCCTGGTAGAGATGCATGAATAGCGCGCCTTCTCCCATTTCCTGCATCCGATCTATGCGGAACAAAGACTTGGCCGCCTCACCTCCTAGCTGTGTGGCATCCTGTAGGGCGAGCTGAGCGGCCGGACGTTCCCGACGCGGGGAAGGCGTAGAAACGGAGGAGGACGTGCGAGTGCGATCGCTATTGAACGACGAGGTTCTGTCGCGAATGATAGATGTCGTGCGAATACGTTCCAGCGGCTGGACTATATCGCGTATGTGGGTGGGTTTGAATTCTGAGAGCTTATACGGCGGGCTCTCGTCAAGAGGAGACGTAAGTTTAATCTCTTTGAATGTGCCGAAGCCCTTGAAGGCAAAGCTTGTAGGTGTTATTTCTCCCAGCACCGAGCCACTTTCGCTGGATCCAGCAGAGGGAGGGTCGATAATTACCGAAAAGTCATCGGAGTTGGGGATAAAGTACGCGGTGGGGTCCAGAGGGTCTGAAGTTGTACTTCTGATAGAAGACGTGTCTCCTGAGTCGTTTTGAAAGCCTTTCGGTATGGGTGGTGCAATTGGCGGCACAGACATACGAAGCGTGGGTGGCGAAACCACCTTTTTAAACACGCTGAGGAAGTAATTTGGGAGTATAGCTATAAGTCAAAAGTTAGCATGAATAAATACGCCCGTGGTAGTAATATCGGAACACATACCGCTGGGTGTTCGATTAATGAATCTACTGTCAAATACGGAGTGATAGAGCTCTTCCAAGAGGGAATACGCATGAGGAGCAGCCCGTGATATCTCTCGAGAAGCGATATACTTCATCTTTGACCCTTCTGTCAGTCCAACCGCCTTTTGTCTGTGCCACAGATGGTCGTGTATAGGATCCGTGAACCATCGAGGCAAGACTGGGAATTTGGCGTCTTGAAGGAGATTGTCAGTTACAGAAACCAACGCACTGACAGAATGGATCTTACCTTGTTGCAGCATTTCAACAACGCCTCCTGGGCTCAGAATACGGTTAAGCTCCTGCAGGGTAGCAGCGATTCAGCAATATGCAACCCGAACAGGATGATAGTAACCCATACTTCAAACAGAGGGTTCCACTAGGAAAGCATCAGGTGAGACTTATTACATATACTTCGTCTGAGACAGACAAACCTTGTTCTCCGGTACGCCCAGCGCAACCCCTACCAAATGAATGTAGTCGAATTCATTGTCGGCGAATGGAAGAGGGAATTTCAAACTGTCATATAAAGAATCAATAAAAAGCTACAGCATATTTGGCAGAATAACGCCCAACGCACAAGTTTCCATGCATCCAGGTAATCCGCTTTGACACCGATGTCTCGAGATACTTCATGTCCAGCTGTATGTCGGTGAGGTCGAATCCGACCTGCACCAAGTTCCGATATCAGCAAAGAATATCTCGAGAGAATACCTCAGCGACGACGTACAAAGGTGCAATTAGGATACATCTGTGCGGCATCAATTACCCAATGTCCCATCTACGGGAAAATCGAACGTTACAACATGCAATCAACATCATTCGAGCCAAACAAGAACTTACTCCTGTGCCCAAGTCCAGACATCGCCTCGGCTGTTTCCCATAGAACTCGACGAACGAATGAGTGTCTCTCAACGCCTTCAGCAGCGGAGAGTCGATGAGTGATCTACAGCAAGAATGTCATAAAAGCAACTCTATCAGTTCAGGCTGATGGAGTTGATGGTAGACGACTCGGAACGGCTGTAATGCCAGTTACCTCCGAGTCGTCGTCGATCGACGTCGATCCCCGCCAAGTCATGACCATGAGAAGTAAGTATGACTCACTGTTCAAGAATCTCTCGGTCATAGGAAAACGGCCACGGAGCCTCCGTACGGGGGAGACAATGCTGCTTTGATCCATACCTGTAGACAAACTGCCTGTGCCTGAGATCCTCACGAACTATCGACACCTCCTCCTGTGATACTTCCGCATCCTCCCAGGGTTCCGTAGTGGTAGTAGATGGCGTGGCAGTTGACTGTGCTTGCATCTCGTCAACGGCGGCAATAACGGCATTCGCGCCAGCCGTAAGACTGAGGCCTCTGCTGCGTCGTGCCGCATGGCCAGGAAAATGAGGGAAGCCAGAGGAGGACGACGGCCGCTTCAAAGATTCTTGCCTCTTCATGCCGGGGACTCGTCCTAACGTCGACATGCCTGTGTTGGACATAACAACATGGTTCTTGACAACAGCGATGGAGGACTCTGGGTCCACCTGGCTACTTTGAACAGATATAAACTCCAACCAGGATTACATATGACTCCGAGCCTGAGGGTCGCGGTATCTGTTTGATACGCCTCTAAGCAACGTAATCGGGGAGAATCCGGGTTACTGTGGGTTACTTACGTGCATTCGGTTGTCGACTTGTTTTCGTATTTGGATTGGTGTAATGCAAAAAAGACCTCGTGAGAACTGAGATAAGTGCAGTAAGCAGTAGTAAACCGAGTCCCGCTATGGCCGCAGAATTCACATGGATGCCGGTCTACCCTTATGTGCTGCACACCTCGCAGCTAGCAATCCTCGAAGGGAATGATCCAATATTGAAACTTTATAATCTGAAGAAACATTGACATGATAAGCTATGTACATAAATAGACATGCGGATGCATTGCGGTAGATGATGAGTGTTCGGAAGCGAGTCCGTATGTATGCAAAGGCGAGACGTGAAGAACGCACACCAAGACCAAGAACCCAACGGACTGACTGCCTTCCAGAGGATGACTGATGAACTTGAAAGGATAAAATCCAACTCAAACAAAAACGGGGCATTAGATAGGAATGTGAGAGATGGTATTCACTAATCTGACGGGGTGTATAACCAACAGAAATGGGGTAAGGGGAGCAAGCGCAGTGGGAATGGGATGGCGTAAAGAGTTCACTTCAAATCAACTTCAAATAGTCTTCGGTGATGAAAACAAGAAAGCAAGTCGAGACGCAGGAAAACACAGAACAGGAATAGCGAGGCGACGAATAGTACAGCAGAAAACACAGAAACAGAAACACAAAGGACGATCCGGGTGCCGAGCGCAACTTGCAAAGCTGACGGCCGAACATCCTAGACGATGGAAGGGAAACACAGGATAGCCAAGGAGAACAGGGAAGGATGATAGTAGGGAAACTTGAATGCGCGTGACAGATGTCGTAACGGGACGTCGACCAAAGACCGTCCGTCCATGCTTGAGGCTTGATATATGGGAGACAAATGTTCGATGAGATGAGGCTTGTTTGGCTACACCGTGTGCAGCATGACTGTCGTTGTTGAGCGAATTGGATCGAGTTGTTGTTGTTGTTGTCTACGTAGATTGTGCTTGAGATATTCTTCTTCTTCGTGCGAGATCTTGATTGTCGTTTGAGTCTTGAGGGCGTTGTAGCGAGCAACGTTTCAACAAATGATAGTGGGATAGAAGCAAAAGCAAGGTGCACGGTGGGTGTTGGTTGTTTGGTAACATCGTAGATGAGAGGCGGGATTGAGGGCCTTGCGAAAGCGATGGAGGTTGTGAACAGAATTGAAACTTGAAACATGGCTTGCCGGCAGTTGGACGGGCAGCGAGATGACGAGAACCTTGGGACCAATAATCTTGACGGCATATTCGTAGTAACTTCGTGATTGGGGTTTTCTATATGAGTGGCCTGGGGGGAAGGGAGGTAGCAGACGAGACGTAAAGCGCATAGACGAGGCAGAGACCAAGAAACCAGAAAAGCTTGGAACAGAGAATATGGATATTCGACGTTCGTGTGGGTGCTCAGAACCCGTTGTTCATCCTGGAAGGACCACCATAAGTCTCCGCCCTAGCAAGCGCAGCCCTCGGCATCTTCTTCCCCATAAAACTAACCCCCTTATTCGGCGGCGGACACGGACTATCCCCGATATCCGTATCCTCATCGTCGCTCTGCACCGTAAGACTCGTATCCTCCTGCAGCGTCTGCAACATCCCGTTCGTCCTCCTCGACCTCGACGGCTTCATCGCCCCGCCGCCAAACATAGTAGCAGTCGGAGCCTGGGAGGGAGGCGCACTGGAGCGCTTGGACTCGCGATCGCGGTCCCGAGCACCTAAGAGACCGCCCTTGCCCTCGCCGTAAGCGTACGACTTGGTGCGCCCGAACTTGCCCTTGCGGAACTGGTCTAGGTCTTCCTTGCGCGAGGCGGCGTGGAGAGGGTCGTCCATAGGCACGTAACTGTTCGGCTGGCAACGCTCGCCGCAGTTCTTCCAGTAGTTGCAGTATCCGCCTTCGAGGATGTACACCTCTGGGTAGTGGATGCGAGGATACACATGGCCGTTGTCGCTGCGGTCCCTGGAGCGCAGATGTTTGGCGCTACAGGGAAAGAAGTGCGTGAGCAATGTACCGCAAACGGCTATAATGGAGGTTGGACTCACAAAGTAGGTGCCCTCTGGCAGCTAAACTCGCAGTGGAACACAAGAACAGTCTTCTTAACCCCGTCTCCACTAGTCGAAGGCTCAGGCCTCTGCGCACCAGCCCCAAAGAACAGCTCCTCCAGTGCCTTAGTACTATTAACGTTGACAGCCCCAGGGATATGGCCTCCATTATACTCGTAATCAAAGCGACAGTCGATAATCTGGAAATCCGCGATCTTCGAGTCGTACTTGCCATCGAGGAGGTCGTTAACCGTCTCGAACCGGATCCTCATCAGCCCATCGTCCTTCACGCGATGACAAGGCAACACCTTCCCCAGCGCCTCATTATCCCCAAACCGTCCCAACCCCGTCAAATACTTGCTCCTCGGGGTGTTCCTATCGCCCAACACCTTTCTCTCACTCTCTCCCTCCCCGTCCTTCTGCGTCTCCCTCTGCACTTTCTCATCCGCCTTCCTCGCAGCCCTCAAATCCCCCTCGCGCCTCACCCCCATACTCCTAAAATCCTCCGTCCCATCGCACCTCCTCAACGTCTTAAACTGCTGGCGCTTCGCATACGCCTGCGCAGGCGAACTCATATCCGGTCCCTCCATCGACACCTCGCTCTCCATCGACAGATCCATCAGAGACGCGGGTGGGAGCATCGCAGAGAACGCACGTCTAGCAGGAGCAGGCAGAGCGAGTCCCCCATGTTCATGTCTCGAGGAGGAGGAGGAGGTGCGGGTGTCAGCCTTCTCCCGCTCACGGTCTTCCGTGCCAGCCACACTCTCCATCTGAGGGAGCGCGCTTCTCAGAGAACCTTCCATGCTCCCTGGGCCCATCAAGGCGCTCAAGGCAGGCCTTCGAGGACGCTTGTTGTTCGCGTTCAAGCCCTTGACAGTCTCGCCCAACCCGAGAGCGCGGATCGCGCCTTTCGAAGCGATCCTCTCGAGCTTATGGTACGAAGGAGACTCAGCCAACGCAGGGGAGGACGAGAGCGCCTCTGCGTGCTGGAATAGGTTGTGATGGCTCTTCCTAATGCTCGAGTCGGGAGAGAACGACCGTTTCTTCTTCTGCGCCGGCTTCTCGGGTGTGTCAACCTCGAGATCAACTTCAGAGAAGAGAGGGATCTGAGGACGCGTGCCTTCGATCGATCGACGTCTAGGAGACACTGAGTCGTAGAATAGATTGCTGAGCGTGCGTTGTCTGGAAGCAGACGCAGAGGACTCGGGAGTGCCCGGGGACACTGCGGCGTGGATGCTCAGTTGGGTCACGGTGGTTGCGGCTGACAGCGGCGACGGAGGCTCCGGGGCTGAGGATGACATCGACAGGTCAAGCTCCATCTCATCCGCAGGGGACGACGAGATGTCCATAGCCTACAGAGCGTCATCAGTCAGCAAGAGGTAAACCCATGTGGCCGGTTTCGCAAAGTAACGTACCTTCATCGCAGAAGACGGCGGCACCATCCCGTGAACATCGTCATCATCGGACTCAGAGTTCTGCACCCAGTCGAACGGCATTGCCGTACGTTGCGATCGCTTGCTGTTCTTCTCTGTGGCCTGACCTTTATCTTGTTTTTTGATGTTCAGAGGGGCCCAAGCGTCGGTACTATCGTTGAGCCTGTTATTACTGACATCCTTGCCAAAGAGCCTCTGTGCACCAGAGGTAGTACTCGAGCGCGGCCTGCCCGTTCCGACCTTCTTAGCGGGGGCCAAATGGCCGGTAGAGTCCTCTTCATAACGGGGAGGATGAGACTTTGAGGACGGCAAAACGCGAAGGGGAGCGGGAGAAATATCCATGGGTGCGTATTCAGGAATGTCATCCTCGGAAGGAAGGTTGAGATGGACGCGAGGAGGGGAGTTGAGGGACATGTTTGAGGCGAACGAGTCTTCCAGGGTTCGTTCGGCCTCGGAGGACAAGAACGCGTCGATCTCGTCTTGACGACTTGGATTCGCCGTTAGGGGTTTGGAACGCGTGAACAGGGGCATCGTGAGTGTGTTGGTGCTGGTCTTCACAACCTGCAAGGGGACGCGGAGAGGTTGTCCGCGGTTGAAGTAGATGTCGTTGAATGTGCGGGCGCGCCGGATGGGTCTGAGGGGGGCCATGTCCGGCGACGGTGAGGTAGTGTACAAGGAGTGAGATAGCGATACAGTTCAGTGGAGTCGCAAAGATGGTGAACAAAGGCCACAGTTGGGATAGTTGGACAAACGATAGGTCAGGCCACCATGGTAGAAGAAACGTGACAAAATGTGACGAACCAAATGTTATTCGACGATATCAGTCTTCCAAGCTCGCACAATGGAATCGTATGTTCGTATCTCGCTGAGTGTGGTCTTCTCTAGGAGGAGAGGCGGCTACGAAAAGCAAGTCGCTGGCGTCAGTGGCGGTTCAGATGGGACTCGGAGTATCACGATATAATGAATGATTGAGATGATAAGGCACACTCGGAGTAGATGTCGAGTGATCAAACACTATTGTGTGCGAGAGGCAGGGGCAGTGGGCGAGGGAAAGTTAGTGCGTGCAAGGCCATTGTTCGACATGTGCGAGCCACGTTGCCACCCGCGTTGATGGTGTGGGGTAGACTAGACTATACTAGCTGGGAGTATCATGAGATGACGACTTACTGTGTGTGTGTTGGAGGTTGGGTGAGGAAGGATGGACTTGGACGGAGGTGGCCGCGCCTGGGTTGGGAGAAGAGTCAGTGAGGTCGTCGACGACAAAGAAGAGGACGGGGACCCGGAAAGGCCTTTTACAGGCGTCCCAAGGGTCGCACACGAGGCTGATGCTCGGCAAGCGGTGAGAAACGGGGTCTCGAAGACAAACAGCGTATGTTGTGTGGGCAGCTGTGGGCCCTCTATTTTGCTCAAACTCGGGGACTTTTGTGTTTACTTTGACTACAGAACACTCTGGAGACACTTACGATAACTCGGTTTCGCTTGGGGAGGGATGTGGAGGGAACACGATGGCAGGAGGAGGAGTGCCAGAGGAAAGAAGACGACGAGGACGGACGCCATATAGAGCCGTTATTTACGCGTTATTTGGCTCATGTTCGACTTTGGGGTTACATAAGCCAGACTCCGACAGAACAAGACAGGCCGTCTCAGGCCTCTGTTCTACAACTCTCGTGCCGATATTCCTGCGTCTATCACGAAATATCAGGTGGAGAGATCCTTGGAGATGTTATTGTTCCGTCAAACCATCACTCAATCCTCCTTGTTTTCGTCGATACGTCAAGCCATGCTCCGAGCTCGTACACCGCCCGCAGATGAAGCACATCCTCGGGCGTATGTTGCTACTTATGTTCTTGTCAAGAGCTATGCCTTGAAGTAAGGAAAAGAGAGAGCCATGCCCCTACCAACTTATAGGGTCGCGCAGGCCTAGTTCTCAGGAAAACCATCACCACTGTTACAATCTTTTCCATTACTCATACAGTAACGGTTGCAAGCGACCGCCTATGACGAATACCAAACCCACAAAATGCCACTATTCCACTGCCCAACGCGAAGTGGATTGGCGGTGGATGCGGAGGTCGCTCGAGATGGCCTAGTCTACCCGGGCGTGCCACTCACTCCCGACGACAAATGCCATCGGCCAGACGCGTCTGCGCGTGCTCTTTCCGTTCTTCGACCATAAGGCGGGCCAAAAGGATGTGTCAGACTGCATTTTACGCGTCCCCGTGTGCATTCTCTACGAAACGGAGAGGTCAGATGTTCGACTCAAGCTGTCGAACAATGCATGAATCTTCCTCATTTCATACCTCCATGGCCACTTCAAATTTCTAGACAGGCTGACGTAGTCCCCCAAGGCACACCACCCAAACATCCACCTCAAACATGACGTCGACGTCAGGGAAAGAAGAGAGACGTGGAGGAAGTGGCTCGTCGCGCTCATTAAGACGCGGTCCTTGTTGACGCGTTATTTGTCCCATGTTCGACTTCAACCCGCCTCTGACGTAACACTTCTAGTTGAAACACACGTGTTCGTGCCTCCTCCAAGGCACTCTCCATGCATGGACAGCGACGTTGACCTCATCCTTGATGTTGTCGTCGACGTCGTGAAGATGTCGGGAGGGACTAGGCAGCGTCGGCGGCTTCTTTTCAGATTCCCACGGTGCCAGTCGCGTGGGATTGTCGCCGAGGCCACTAGCACGAGCTTTCGACTTTTTGCAGTAAGTACTCCAAGATAGCAAATTTTGCTGTTGACAAGTTTGCCAACTGAGCTTCCAATGGCTATACTATAAATATTGATACAATGTGCTACAATACACGTACAGGTGAAGAATCTGAGCCCCATTCGAGTATTTTCAGTGCATTAAAGAACAACTACATCCAGCCACCCTCACCTACTACCCCTCGCCCTCAACGGCGTAACAGCCTGCGCAACCACCTTCCCCGCCTCCTCCAACTTCCCCCTCAGCTCCCCATCCCACACAGACCCCAACACCCTCCTCGCCCTCCACCGATCCGGATGAAACCGCACCTGCGTCTTCACCACAAGCACCTCATACTCACTCGACTCCCTCCCAAGCACCCTCTCCATACTCTTAAAGAACCTCTCCACCGCAGTCCACGTAATCGTCTCAAAGTTCACGTTCTCAGGGTGACCCAGGACAGGCCACGGGACGCTCCCGAATGTCAAGGGACGAGCGTCGGACCATTGGACCCGGTCGAACTCGCTGCCGATGTACATGTACCGCGCGAGGGCGCGCCATTCGTCCCAGATGACGACGTGGGTGGTTGGGCAGAATTTGGTGTCGTCGCGTTCGCGGCAGCGTTCGATCTCCTTTGCGAGTGCTTCGTCGTATAGTCGTTGGCGAGCCTCAGCTGCTCGTCGTTCGGCTTCTTCTTTCTTGCGCTGTTCTCGTGCGACGCGCTCCGCCTCCTCTCGTAGCCGCCTCACCCTATTCTCCTCAGCTTTCGCCTTCTTCAACGCCTTCTCGCGCTCCTCCCGAGCAGCACGCTCGGCTGCCTCTCGCTTTATCTTCAGCCTGTATGTCTCCGCTTCCTGCTTCCGACGCGCCTCCTCGCGTTTCTCCCTTTCAAGCCGCTCCTCCTCCTCCCTCAGTCGTCTCTGCCTCTCCGCCATCTCTGCGAGTTTCCTCCGCGCCCTCTCCCGTCTCTCCTGCTCCTCCACCTCCCTCATCTCCCTCATCCGTCTAACGGATTCAGCGAGCTCAGCCTGATGACGACGCTCATCATCCTCAGCAAGCTCGCGATCGAGTTCCGCCTTCTGGGCCAGAGTGGACTCCTGTAGTTGCTCGACTTCCCAGATACGAGTATCGGCTTGCTGCTTTCGAAGTAACGCAGCGCCTGTAGCATCCTGTGCACAGCTCGCCTGGCGGATCGTCGCAGCTTCGCGCTCTTTCGCCTCGAGCCAGATCCGGTAGGCTTCGGCACATGCCTTTCGAGCGATCTCCACCTCCTCATCTGCCATTTTCTGAGCTTGTTGTGCCGAGTCGTATTCCTGGCTAGCGTTGTGGCCATCTGATCTGGCTGCCTCGAGCTCCGTCTTGGCTTGAGCGAGCAACCGTTCGAGTTCTTCCCTTCGAAGGCGCAGAGCTTTGAGCTTATTCTCCTGAGCTTCTGCGGCTTGCTCAGGTGTAGGTCCAGTAGGTGTAGCATCCTGAGTGTATACATTCAGCAACACTTCACTACATAAAACAAACAAGGGACTTACGGGATCTGGAACAGTGGCTTCTTCGACTTCGTGGACAGGTGACGCAACCGGCGGGGCCGGCAGGTAAAAGATTCGTCGAGCTTCTGGGTCCGCGTAACGCACAGCAAGTGTTCCTGCCTCAGCGGCTTTCCCATTCAGAGCTTGCAGAGCTTGTGCGGCTAATTGAACTGAATGTTATAACAGGTTCAGACCGAGATATGCATATGCATATTGACGTACCACCTGTCGGGGATCCAAAAGTGACTATTCCGTGTACGTCGGGTTCACCGGCTTGCTTGAGTGTTGCGCTAACGTGACCGTTAGGCTAGATTCAGAACGAATGTGGGCTACTGAAGTACCTGCTTATGTCGCTGAACTATACGGCAACGCATTAGTTGGGATTAGTACTTGCAAATATAGTATGTCTCCTTACTTGAGAGAATTTATCGACAAGATCCTTAAGCACGAAGTCATGTCCAAACCCCTAATGTTCAGAACAACAGAAAATTTAAGCATAAGCACATGGTGGAAGGAACATGAATCACATACCGAGCAGTGCAGACTACATGGGTCAAAACTCTGCAGCGTAAACTTGCATTGCCGTAACCTTTTGTGCAATGTATTCCCCATCTGACGCGCGAAGTTCGCATGCTCCTCCTTGAAGTATTGTACAACGATAGTGCGCTGTGGTTCTCCGACGTCCACATCTACACGGACAGAGACGAGTGGACCAGCAGTGCGAAAGCATCGAAACGCCGACCGCATATCGAATGCGTCTTCCAGACAGGAATCTGGCTCCATCTTCATGTATTGAGGAAAAGGCCGATCGAAAACCACGTCCAGGTCCTCTTCCGCAGTGGGAGAGTGCGATAGTACAAGCGTCCACGAGGGATCGAGAGACTCGATGGGCTGACCATGTAGCGTGGCTAAAGCCATTTCCGCTAAGATGAAGATATATCTAGTCCATACCAATACCGCAGCAGTCGAGTTCGACGAAAGACATACCATAATGGATACTCAACAAACGAATCCCCCACGTTTTACGACTCGGGTCGCTCGGAATCTCGTCCTTGCTGATCAACGAGATTGCGCCATAACCCTTGAACGTAGTTGTAAGATGTTCCCATTCAAGATGAGCTGGTGGGTCAACAACGTATAGAACCGGCTCTTTGATGAGTGGATGTGGTGAGTTCACGTTCACAGTCACCATGTCGATTGGCTAGGTGTAGGTCGTCTGCAGAGGAGACTTGCATTGGCCTCATGATTTGTTCACCTGTGTATGTTGGGAAGGGCGTGTGCATCTGCTTATCTGCCATGCTGCATCGAGCAGGCCAATATTAATGAGTTGTGTCACTGTGTACGCATTGTTTATACCCTGTCCGTGAGAACGATATCGTCATTACTCGGTGCTGAATGACTCGGAGAACCACTTACAGTAGTAGCGACACAAAGAATGTGCTCAATACTTAGCTATGCATCTGACAGCTGTGGCTTGAACTGAATAATAGCATGTGCGATGTGCAGGCGCATTACATCGTGGTGGTAATAGAGAACGTAGCTGCACGGGCGCCTCACAGACTTGCCAGTGCTGCCTCTCCAGTTGCCAAAAGTTGTTATTACTTAGTACTGCATGCGCACATCATGAGTGTCCCAGCCAAAGACTCCAGTATCTTTCATTTTCCTGTAAATATCACCTATACTGAGGCGAGACAATTCCCAAGCAGGCTGTCTTTTCTACATTTTTCACGATAACAAGTGCCAGTGACATACTACTGGTACTACTTACGAAGTACACAATACAAAAACTGCATCTTACGATTGTCTTGCCTTCTGCACCAATGCTGTGATAGCTTGAGTTACAATATTTGCCGACACCTCGAACTGATCTCTGAGCTCCTGATCCCATACAGACTTGAGCTTAGCTCCCCATTTGTCTGGATGAAGTCTGCGCAGTGACTTCTCGAGAAGAGCTCTAAATTCCGCCTTGCTCTGCGTCAAAGCCTCTACCACACCGAAGAACTTTTCCACTGCGTCCCATTCGATGTCTTCGAACTTCATATAGCCGGGGTTGATAAGAATGGGCCACGGAACGCTTTCGAAAGTAAGTGGCTGCGAATCGCTGAACTTGATGCTCTCGAACTCGCTGCTGACGACGTTGAAACGTTCAAGAGCGCGGGATGGAGCAGACATGCCTAGATGCGAAGTTTTGAAGAGCTTGTTATCCCGTAGCCGACACCTTTCTCGTTCTCGCGCTACGGCTTGGTCGTAAAGCCTTTGCCTCGACTCTGCTTCTCGACGCGCAGCTTCCTCTCGTTCGCGTTGCTCCAGAGCCGCACGCTTCTCCTCTTCTCGCTGTCTCCTTAACTCTGCCTCCTCTTCCTGCCGTCTTCTGTTAGCTCTTTCCTGTCTATCCATCTCCTCCATCGCCCTGAGTTCCTGCATCCTTCTGATAGACTCAGCAAGCTCAGCCTGCCGCACAGTCTCCTCGTCTATCTCATCGCCGGCAAGCTCGCGATCAAGCTGTTCTCTCTCCAGCCGGGATGACCTTTCCGTCTCCTCCGCAGTCTTGATGTCTACGTCTACCTGTTGCTTTCTCTGCTCTGCAGAGCGTAGTGTCTCTTGCAGGCTTTCCGCCTGTTGAGCAACAAGCCTTTTGCGTGCCAAGGCCTCGAGCCACAACCGTTTGGCTTCTGCGCATGCGTTCGACACCTCGTCCAACTCTTGATCAACCTTCTCCTTATCTTGCTGGGCTAGTTCGAACTCCCGGCTCACTTCAACCCTGACGAGCAGAGCCGCCTCAAGAGCCGCCTTTGCCTCCGCATTGGTGCGCTCGACTTCGTCTCTGCGGAGCCGCTGTTCTCTGAGTTTCTGCACTTTCGCCTCAGCAGCCTGTCTCGCAGCTTCCTGTGCACGCCGCTCGGCGGCCTCTCTGGCCTGCCGTGCGATAGCCTCCCGACGTAGCCGTTCTTCTCTATCTCTTGCTTCAGCCTCGTCAGCTCGCTCAGGAGATGGATCGTCGGGAGGAACGCTCTGAACAATCATTGGATTGAGAATATAAGTAGATACAATAGTGTAGGTCACGCACCGAATCTCCAGTCGTGCTACTACTTGAATGATCGGGACTTGTAGGGTTTGGCGAAGGTCGGCGAAAGTGATTCTGCGCGGCGGGTTCTTCGTACCATACCACTAAAGTAATCTCGCCGACTGTTTTACCATTTGTTTCTTGTAGAGCTCGAGCAGCTGAAGGAGCATATAGATTAGAGATTCTATGCACCAGCCGCTTGATGACTTACCGTGATCTGGAGTTTCGAAAGTGACAACGCCATAGGCATCGTGCTCTCCAACGTTATTCAACGAAACGCTAGTTGCACATACTCAGCTAGAAGAAGAGATTAAGAGCCGGCTTCCTACCTGTTGAGGGTTCCAAACTGGCCGTGCCAGTGAACCCATCAGTATATCATTCACGTGCTAGTATTCCGTGGTCAGCGCACATACCCGAGAAAACGCGTCGACCAAGTCCCCGTGTGAAACAGCGTGACCAAGACCCTATCCAAAGGGAGAGCATACAACTAAAATTTAGTTCAGGGAAGGTGCCGAATGACGATACTACGCACTGAGCACCGGAGTGTGCATGGGTCGTATGTCCGCAAGGTGAACTTGGGCCGTTTCTTCAACGGCTTGCACAGCGCATTGGTTTTATTGCGCGCGAACCGCGCGTGCTCTTCTTCGAAGTATTCGACAACGATCGTGCGCTGTTCGTCTCCAATGTCTACGTCTGTCCGGACATAGGCTAGCGGGCCAGCATTCCGGAACCAAGCAAACGCCGTTTGCGCAGCGACGGCCTTCGAGAAGAAGCCAGGTTCGGCTTTCACATACTGAGGGAACAATCGGCCAATTCGTGGAGGCTCTGTGACATCCAAGGTGTAGGATAGGGAGATGACCACTGGTGGAAGAACATATCGGACAGGTTGCTTATGTTGAGTAGCTAAGGCCAATTCCGCTGTCATAAATACGGTCAGAGAGACTCCGCCATTAGATACTGTAGATATTGCACAACATACCCTTGCGAATACTTCCGAAACGAATCGCCCACGTACGTCGACTTGTATCGCCCGGGATCTCACATTCTGTGATATCGTCCGCAAGATACTTGAACGTTGTCTTAAGGTGTTTCAGTTTAAGACGATCAGGAGGGTCAACGACATAGAGAACTGGCTCCGTGAGGAACGGATGGGGTGAATTCGCATGTGTAGCCATGTCGGTATGAGTGTGAGATCCTCAGCTCGCCACGGCTACAACGCAACCAACACCCAAGACTTGGCCAAAGTATGTAGGCTTGAGATCCTCGCCAAATCACTGCTCGGCAACCACGACCTCTGGTCAGCTGGGTCGTGTGAATCCGTCAGAAGTCAACGTACTCGGGGCGCTAGAACGTGAGGTTTTCTTCGAATACTGCTCTGCTCAACTGATGCGTCCTACATAGCGGGCATACTGATTTTGGGTCAGGATGCGTGTCTGAGCCGTAGACCACACTCTCTGCTTTCATGGAGGGACTCAGCTGAGATTGCTTTCCAAGTCTTTAAATTTCAAGCTCAGCCACTGGATCTCAGATCAGCTTAAATCCCAAGCGCTCACGAATCAAGTTCAAGTTCTTGCTTTACTGTTGACGGTCATGAATCCTGTTGAGTGATTTCATTCATTATCGATTCGACTATCTCATGGACAACCGAGTTCAACGGTAGCATGGTATGATGTGGTCTATAACCTCTTATCCTGTTCGTGTGTTGCTGTACTACTTAAGTACTCATCGATTATGGCTACAGGTAGCGTTCGAGTTTTTGTACTACCTCAAACAGTACAATTGTATGCTAGTGGTGCTATATCCTTGGTACTTGTGTGATAGGTGACCGTCTGACTCTTCACGCCGTCACCTTGCGCAACAGCCTACAAGTATCCGATAACCCACGAGTACTCTCCAGGAGACGATAAGGCCTTTCTTCTTCCTCTCTATCTCCCGTTTCACTGCTGGTTAGGTTACTGATAAATCACTTGTTTAAAAGTTACTATAGAGATTCTTGTCGGCACGCAAACAAAGCAGAGCCGCATCTCACGCTGAGGCATATAAAACACTGCTTCTCTCACTAACATGCTACAGACCTGTCGCGGCTGCCAACACTTGGGCGCAGTACCACTCATGGTTGCTCTTACCCCCTTCTTCTCATGTCTAATTGCAGCGTTATTTGCCACGAGTACGGCTTCCCCTACGAGCAGATACGATGGCAGGAATGTTGATCGACGTCCGTCCATTCGTGACGAACTGTCCCATCACAAACGGTATGTACAATCTGTACTTACCTGTAGAGCCAATCAGGCTTAATTTCGATGATCCTCCCTACAGTGAAACTGGCTCGGGGAATTCTACAGCTGGGACCAGAAACCTGGTACAAGCCTACTGGGACCCGACAGATGGCCTAACTCTGCCTCTTGGCATCCACCAAGCTAATAACGTCTTCAAATTCAGATTAGACCTGCAAGCGTCAGACTTGACGATACTCTCCGCGAACTGCAATGCTTCTCAGTGCTCGACGAAGCAACTGTACCATAATTCCTCGGCAAGCATTGGTTCTATTCAGAACCCTAGAGCCGACGTTTTTACAGACGACAGTATGCGCTTTTCTACATGTTCCTGCGAAATCTCTTGACACTGATATGGCTCGTTAGTATTCTTCAACGACATCAACCTGAATATCACCAACCAAACTATCATTGCTTCACGTGAATACTTGTCTGAACTAAGCCCCGACACCCCAGTGGCAGGTATACTGGGATTGGGTGCCTCCAACACCACATTCAATAATGCTGTGCGTATTGGTTTCTCTCGATTGTAGATCCTTGTCACTTACGTCCTATTGATGAACAGTCTACCCTCTTCGCAAATGTGCCTCCCGATACTGTATCTTCCAGTCCGGTATTGGTGAACTCTACCGACTACTTTGGATTGTATCTTGATCGTCGTCCCTCCCTCCCTCCCTTCTTTCCTTTGCCTCAACTGTCTCGACCCAACAACGCTAAACGTTTCTGCGCCAATAAACTACACCTCCCTCCGCCCTGATCGTCCCAATGTCAACGATTGGCACCTCACCAACAGCTCCGCCTATGGCGATGTCGGTGGCATCGGTTATTCATTCAACACACCATTCGACACCGTTTTCAATGCCACACTCGAAGGGATCTTTGCGCCCTATCACGACGTGCAATTTTTCTACGAGCATGTTATCGGGGGATGCACACCCGTTAACATCACGTGGCAAGGTGAGCCAGTTCATGCTTGGATATATAACTGCAGTCGTGCGGTGAACTTCGATTTCCAATGGAAAGGCGTCCAAAATAATGGGTCCGAGTCTACGTGGTCGATACAGTCTCTGTAAGTGTTATTGCTGTCACCGTGAACCTCCACCGGTTTCTTGTGATGTGTATGAAAAATTGATTATTTTCGCTTTCCTTCGTAAAGATTCGACATCGAGTTAACAGGAACCGATGGGCTGTGTCAAGGCGTGTTCATGGCTCCAGTGAACAACTCAAGGTTAATTATCAACACGGACGATAAGAATATCACCATCTGGCAACTGGGAACACCGTACGTACTTATTTGCGTCTTCATTCCCGATTACTACCCTCCTAACTTGGGTATTGATGTAGTGTGCTGAACCAGTTTTATGGTATCTTCGACCGACAAAATCAACGCGTCGGATTCGGGACGAAGAAGACGATAAAGTATCAGATATGAACCGCGCGCTGTCCTTCTCTGCGTATACGGTATAAATAATATTCTACACACGATCGCTCAGTGCTTTGTCTTCCTGGAAGAGCCACGATCATATACTTAGCAATAGTTGCTACTAATGCCAGTGAACTTCTCATCAAGCATGTTCTTGTTTTTTGGAGTAGCGTGATGGTGAATCTTCTAGCGGCCAACAAAGTCTCTTCTATGATCCGCCAGCTGCAGTAGGAAAGTTCGCCCCAGGACCCTCAAAAGTGTGAAAGTGCATTTGCGCACCAAGGGTAGGACTTGCTACTAGTGGTTGAGAGTCTCTGCCCGACGAGTGCCAGTCAGGCGTATCTCTACTGAGGACCTATACCCACAGCTCATCAAGCATGCTCATGACATGCCAACATAGATAGCCGCCCTGATGTACCATCTATGTACCTTCATGCGCCTCGATGTCTTCAGCAAGAGGCCATATACAGCTCGGACTCGGTGTACAACCAGTAGTCCACTATATTGCAGGTTGAAGCCCAAATTAGCCCAAGCATAACCAGAACCAATCAACGCCAAATTTCATTAGAGGTGGCGTGGCCGAGTTGGTCTAAGGCGTTGGATTTAAGTTTAGCTTAGATTCCCAATGGGCGCAAGTCCGCGCGAGTTCGAACCTCGCCGCCACCACATCTTAGGACATTTTGCTCATTTCATCATTCTACAGGAAACTATCCTCAGTGATGCTTTTTTGTTGTACGTATTT
This sequence comes from Irpex sp. M6601, assembly GCA_037039805.1. NCBI lineage: Eukaryota > Fungi > Basidiomycota > Agaricomycetes > Polyporales > Irpicaceae > Irpex > Irpex sp. M6601. Next base: position 62,874 of record JAXQGN010000106.1, on the reverse strand, counting down.
TGTACTACCGAGTATCTCACGTCGAAGTGAAGGGTGTAATTGTTTTACAAATGATTCATTTATTCGGTTTATTTATTCCTTGTTACAACAGCAAAGACAGCGAACTCCCAAGATACATGATTCAGCCTGATGTCCAGTATTCCGATCTTCGTATGAATTCTCGATAGCTTTACAATGGTCCAAACAGGATCTGCAAGCACGTGTTAACTTTTTTCGAACAGTGGACGTGTATAAGACGTGACACTCACGTCGGAAATGTTGTCCTTTCCTCCAGGCCTCTCGCGGACACTGTGAGTACGATAGTAAGCACAATGGAGGTCATTCTATACTGTACGTATGTAACGTACCGACGGCTGGGTCTGAACGCGGGCTTATCAGCGGCAGGTTCGTCGGAGGCCACAGAGTCGTTTCTACGAAAGAGTCAATGATTAATACGTATTGGCTTCCATGATCCAATAGTTAGTTCTTACCTGGCATGAGAGCTCTGTGCAGCTGGAGCCTCTTGCACAGGCGCAAGGGGTTCAGCGCTCTTCTTAGGAGGGGGAGGGGCGCTTGCGAGCGCGTCATCTTCTGCCTGGTTGAAGCCGAAGATGTCGTGGGTTTCGCCGCCTGGTGCGGTGCGCACTCGACGGGAGGGACGGAAGGTGTTTGTAGGTGCGGGAGCGGGTGACGGGTCTATACATACGTTGTTGAACTTGAGGATACGTGGGGGTGCTTTCGTTTTGCGGTGACTTACCGACGGGTTGGTCGGGAGAAGCAGTTTGAGAGGTCGTGGCGACTTCCTCGGCGGGAGCTGGAGCACTGGTACTTGCGGCTGCGCCGCCCTCGGATAGCTTTCCGAATGTTGCATACCCTGTAGTGAAGGTGAGGTATATCCTTTGTTTCGGGATTGTACATGCACGTACTGGGGAGCTTGTTGATATTGGTGAAGTTTGTGTCTATCGTGACCCCTGTGTATCTAATCACGTCTTCAGATGTTGTCCTGTAGTCATATAACTTGCAGACTCACTTGAGAAACTCGACGAGAGTCCTCTTCGTAAACACTATACGCGTCGAGTCCCAGTCCATCATTCCTATAATGAGAGTTGCCACCAGCAGTCAGCGACGCGACCCAAACCACATTACGCGTTCGACGCACCGAGGTCTCCACCCCAGAACTTCTCGTTGCTCATATCCACCGGATTAGTGGGCGTGAATCTAATAATTCGCAAGTGAGTTCTTTATGCTATAGGTCGCGCTTCGAGATCATCGCGCGTACGTTTGAGAAGACATCCTGAGTAGTTGTGGTCTGTAGTGCACAGTAAGTGAAGGTAAAGAAGCAAGGAAGCACACTCTGCCACGTACGAAGCTACTTATAGCTGGACGGAGATTGTGGGTAGATTTGACGGTCTCCAAGGGAGCAAAGATCCTGTTCAGCTGAACGAGTCCCTTTCTCGTCCAAGGAACGCGTTCCCGAGGTTGGCACGTGGTACGCGACAGACGCGCGTTTGGCTCGAGAGTTCGATCCCCGATGGGTGCATTATTCAGTAAGTAGCGTCATCCTCAGCTTCCTCGAAGTTCCTCCGCAATCTCATCTTCTTCGTTTCCTCAAACTCGACTCTATTACTATCTCACTCTATAATTCTCTTTAATGTTTGCTGCAAGGTCTCTTCGTGTGTTGCGATATGCTCCTCGCAGAAACCTAGGAATTACTGCCCGTAGCCTTCCGTCGGCCGTCTATACGAGTCCGGGACAACCACAGGATGCATCAACTACCCATACACCAGAGGATATCACAGAGAGCCAGAGAAGTGCTCTAGATGCTGCCTTGCGAATCGACCAGGCAGGAGAGATTGCCGCGAACTACATTTATATGGGTCAACTCGCAGTACTTGGAAAGGACAGAGTATGCGGGCCCCTGATAACAGTATGTACATCATATGCTAGCACTCTCTGTATCTCATGCAGTTTTGAATGGCCCGTGGTATAGGAAATGTGGGATCAAGAGAAGAAGCATCTAGCTGTCATGAACAAGCTTCAGCTGCAACACCGCGTACGACCGACAGTACTCTGGGAAGTGGCCAAAGTCGCAGGGTACGGACTCGGGGCTGTGACCGCTCTCATGGGAAAGGAGGCCGCTATGGCATGCACAGAAGCTGTAGAGACCGTGATAGGTGAACACTACGACGAGTGGGTGACTTCCATGCCTACCCAGCAAACGAAGTTTTGACGCAACTTGCAGCCAATTGAAGGAGCTTGAAGAAATGAAGACCTCACACCCCAGCATACCGCTGCTCAAGAAGGTCATCGAAGAGTTCCGGGACGATGAGCTGGAACATCTAGATATCGCGGTACTTCACGATTCCCAACGTGCACCGGCGCATGCGCTTCTTAGTACCGTTGTCGGAGCCGGGTGTAAAGTAGCTATTGAGCTTTGCAAGAGGGTTTAGAATATATATGATTCGGATTGGCGTGACGGTCGAGTGATTGAACAGTGAACATGTGCGAGAACAAGGGGTGGTCTATGGGTTATGCTCGCAAGTTCTCGTCTTTCCTTCGTCCCGTCCACTTGTACTTGAGCTGTCAAAGGCATGACTGGTTAGTTCATAAGCCGCGTGATAGACGACAGACAACGCACATCTGTGCTGGCGGCAGTCCAGTAAATGAGCCCAGGGAACACAATCATTCCTACAATACTTGTGATTGCTGCTTTCGGGGTGAATCGGAAGTTCTTGTAGACATCTTCTCGCTAGAGCAAGTTTCGCTTCAGAAAGCCGTACATACTTCGAGTAGGAGATTCACTGACCATTTGCACCCATCGCTCAATAGCGGGGTCAGGCTACGAAACACACAGCGCAACCATGTTAGCTCATATATCTCCAAACGGCGTAAAACATACTCTAAAGGGTCCTAATAAAGAGTCAAACCATTAGAAAGTCATACACACCATTCCGACTCGTACTCACCGCCATGTCCACCAGCCATGATAAAGTCGGGAAAGAGAGGAGTTTGAGTTGGTTAGCGCTCACCTGCGCACGCTTGACTTCTCACCATCACCATGGCCTACAACCGCGAATGGGACCGAGGCAAAGACTGGAACAACAACGAGTCCTGGAACGACGACTCGTGGGGCGGATACGATAATTCGTGGAACGAGTACGGGAATAATAACAATAGTAACTACCAGGGTAGAGATGATAGTTATTACAATGAGGGGAAGAGGCGAAAATTCAATAACGGGGTGAGACTTTGTTTCTCTGATATCTCGAGCAGTCGTATAATATAACATGGGGCATATCTAGGGCTACCGTGCCTCTCAGCCATACGAATCTGGCGGATTTGAAGACTACACCGTCGCGCGTTCAGGTCAATCTGGCTCCGGCTCTCATGAGTATCAAGAAGAAAGGTATCCCGGCGGCGGCGGTGGTGGTCATCAACACAAGAAACGCATGGCACCCAGCGAACCAAGTCCGCACGTTATCTTTTTAGGCTTGGACTCAGACTTTACGGAGGCAGATGTACGGCTCACTCCTTCTAATACCAACACACGCTCGGACGCTAACACCATTTATTATGCTTGCAGTTCTCAGCATACCTGAACGGCCAGAACTGCACCGTCGAATCGGTGACGATCATCAGAGATAGAACATCAGGCACTTACTCGCCCCTTCACTCCATCGTGTCCACAGTGCATTGACGTGCTCTTCCTCATCCCCTCGTGGTGTTTTCTTTTCTTTAAAGGTGCATCCAAGGGCTTCGGCTTCGCGCAGTTCGCCTCGGTCGAGCAAGCACGCGCCTTCGTCGACTCGCGCTTCCCCTTCATCCAGATGCCCCCGCCCGCGTCGCACGGGGCGTCGGCAAAGGCGGCGTTCTATAAGGCGTTGGAAACGGGCCAGCAGCATAATGGACGGCGTATCAAGATTGATTATTCGCAGAGTGCAAATCCGAGCGATAGACGGAGAGGACCGCTGAATATGAACGATGGTACTAGAGATATTGGTAATACGCAGGCACCGGTGCTGTTGTTCCGTGGCTTGGATCCGTTGTCGGGACCTCAGGCGATTGCACAAGCCATGAAGAACTCTTCTGGTATTGGCAAGGAGGGTGCGAAGGGCATGAAGAGGATCATTCTGATCAAGGACAAAAACACCATGGCGAGCTGGGGCTTTGCCTTTGTCGAATTTATCGATGTGTCCGTGAGTGGTTCCAATTACATTCTCATGAGCACATTTCACGCTTGTTTCACAGTCGGCGGCGGCGGTACTCGGTGCAACCATGTCCGCGACCATACACCCTTCGGGCTTCCGAATATCCGAACGTCCAGTCGCTGCGTCGTTTGCTCATCCTTATTCGTTCCAACCGTTACCTGACTATACTCTTCGGGACGATGCCTGCATACCTTCGTCCATGGCTCTTGGAGGTATGGAAGGAGGCGTGGTCCGCTACTGGGACGAAGGTTCGACAGTTGCCGTTTTGGAGTTCAAGGTCGAGCAGCCTGCACAGGTTGCGGAAGCTGCACCTGCCGTGAAAGAGAAGAAAAAGAAACCGAAAGGTATGCACTCTGATTTATGCACTCAGCGGGATATTGATTCATTGTCGTAGCTGACGATGGCACGAGTAAACCCATCGAAGCGTCTACACTACCTGTCTCAGACAAGCCAGTGACGCTAAGCTTCAAAGGCGGCCTCGGTGCTAAACCCGCCTTGTCGGCACCTATTGTATCTGGACCTGTCAAGGTAGTCGCCCCGACATCGGTAGGATTCTCCATGGCAGACGAAGAGGAGGGGCAGGACGACGTCAACGATCGTCTGCCGAGTGATGCTAAGGGTTTGTTCTATGCCTTGACGCGCGCGAAGATGCGGTTGTGGATGTGTGCATTGACGTCCTGTACGATGCAGTATTCACCGCGAAGAAGGTCGCGCCCATGGTTGCCAGCAAGAAGGTGCGGAAGCGCAGTTGTGTCATTCATTCACAAGGCAGTAGACTGAATTAATTTATCTCAGACTGCGAATAACATCTCGAAATGGAACCAAGTCCAGGAAGAACTGAAGGAAGGAGTTGCACCTGCCGCAGCCGCTGCACCAGTGCCGGTGGTACGCCTTCGTCACATCACTTTTCTGTTTTGCATGAGACAATGTCTAATTAGGAGGCCCCTCGTCCTGTGCAACCGGTTGTTGCCCAGGTCAAGGAGAAGTCGTCAACCCCAGTTCCATCGACGGACTCCGAGTTCGAATTTGCCGACACAGCAGCTTTGTCCTGTCTGCTCTGCTCCCGCAAGTTCTCAACGCTGGATCAGCTGAAGAGGCATAATAAGGAGTCCGACCTGCACAAGGTTCGTTAAAAGTTCACTCATCGACTAACCACACACGATGCTCACGTGCGCGTTCCGTTGCCCAGAAAAACTACAAAGATGCCGCCCTCAGAGACGTCGCAAGAGAGAAAGCGAAAGCCGCCAAGGCCAAGACCGAGCAGCCCAAATACCGCGATCGAGCTTCTGAGCGCCGCGTCATGCACAACCAACCCGACATTCCCCTGCCCGAGCCCAACGCGATCGCCGGCAAGCCTGGCGCAGCGAAGAAGAGGTTCGCCGAAGGGCCCCCGCCTCCTGCCTCTCCTCCGCCTCCACCCGTCAACCCTGGCGAAGACACCAGCAATGTGGGTAATAAGCTCCTTCGTATGATGGGATGGAAGGAAGGCACCGGGCTGGGGACTGACGGTGAAGGGCGTGTGGAGCCGATGTAAGTCTGACGTTCTCGCATAGCTCGAATGCACATACTGACGGAGGTTCCTGATCCTCAGACAAACTGCGATATATGCTGCGGGTGTTGGTCTCGGTGCTAGCAAAGGTAAAGAAATCGGGAAATACACAGAGGGATATTCCGGATACGTGCATATGGCGCAGGATTCGGTGAGTGCTACGTTCAGCGAATACACTCAAATCAAAAACTAGAAAGATGCACTGGTACAACATGTTCAGAAAAGCTGACTGTTTTCTTCACTGATAATAGGCTAGGGAGCGATATAACAATTGAGAGCAGAATACGGGTGGACCTTTGCTATACCCGTCTCGTCTCACTACGCGTTGATTAAAGACGTGGGTTCTCTCCACTCAGTACTCTTTCTCTTAGTGCTTCCTGCGTATTGGGTTTAAACACAATAACAAGATAATTATTGGTTATGTTTTTGTATAGTTTGAAGGCCACAGATGAATGTGGTACACAATAATGAGCGATACTTATTTAACGAGTGGGAGTTACCGAGTCAACGTATCAAAGTGTTCGCATACAGTCGTATCGTCCTAAGTGCGGTCGTACCTAGCTCAGAGGAAGAACAAGCCGACGAAGGCGGCGGCAACGACGTTCTGGAGGGAGACGATGGTCATACCGGCGGCGCTGGAGCTGCCAGTGGGCTGTGCGGCACCGGCGGATCCAGAGCCCGACGCGTGAGTCGAAGAGTTGCCGCTGCCGGAAGGCTGAGGAGCGGAGAGCGTGGAGCTGACGACAGCAGAGGTGGCGGGGATGGAGGAGTTATCGGCGCCGTTTGCGACGGTGATGTACGTGCCCTACCAACGATCATTGAGTTATAGGACGACACTTCGTATCAAGACCACTTACAGCAACAAGGGCGCCCAAGCCGCTGTTCTTGACGTAGTCCTGGAGGTTGAAGACGGAGATGGGGGTATCAGGGGCGTTCAAACCATCGGGGGCCTTGAAGCTCTCGGGCTGGGCATACAGCAGGATAGCATAACTGTTCCGGAGCATTAGACGGCAGCACGTTGTTCGAGTTGTGTACGTACCGGTGAGGACCGCTGCCGGCGGCGGGAGCAGGGCCACCGTACTTGGTGATGGCAACAGCGCTGGCCGTAGAGACGTTCAGCGGCGCAGAACCTACCAGCCAAAATTCAGTTCCGACTTCGAGTCGAAAATACAAGTATGAACAACTGACCGTTGGCAACGGTAGCTCCGTTAACGAGCCAGTGTCTGGTTTGGCCTTGGGACTCGTCGGTTCCGACGGGTCCGGCATCAGCCATGACAATGGTGTAGTTGCCACTAAGCTCGACAGTGCTGTTCGCTGGGGTCAACGAAAGACTGGGCACAGGCTGGACCTCTATAATCGTATTCGGGGTGAGTTGTGGAGGTAGCGGGGTGCCGAATAACACTAGACGTACGCTGCTGGGTGAGAGCCTGTCCGGGTGAGACATCACCGACTCCAGTGAAGGAGAGGGTCAGGACGGCAGAGGGATCGAAGGTAGGAAGCAACGAAGGCACGAGCTCAGCCTGGGTGAAGTGAGCCTCGATGGCCGCGACACCGAGCGCGGTGTTGTTGGACGCGGTGCTGTTTTGAGCTGCGACGAGCTTGACGGACGCAAGGGCGAAAGAAAGAACGACTGGTGCGAAGATCATGGTGGTTGTTGTCGAAAGACTGACTAGAGGTGAAGACCAGGTGAAGAGGAGAAGATGAAGGAAGGAGACAAGGAGGAAACGGGGCTTGCTTGGGGCCAAGACGCGGTCGCATGGCGCCGACACCATCACTCGGCACCGCTGACTGCGTTTGAATAATTCGAGTATATTCAGAAAATATTATCTACCTACGCCACAACCAGTGTAGAGTCCATGAAATATGCAAAAGAGACGACTATCCAAGAATACAAAAGTAGTTAAACTGTATGTCGATACAACAGAATAAAATAGTGTGCGATGTAAAAGTAAATGCAGGAGATCGTATGAGCAGGAAAGGAAGAGAAGAGAAAACCATAATCATCAATTGTACGTCAACGTCTCACTGTGCCTCGTCAGTTCCGTTCTCCGTCGTTGGGGCATGTATCGTGGAATGGCTCTCTTCGGCTTCCGATGCACTTTCGCTGATGGACATCTCGCGTGTAGAGCGCGGGGAGAACTCGCCCTCTGTCAACGATGACTCCTGGAGCATGGGTGAACCTTCCAGTTCCTCAGCAATGCCACGGAAGGCAGACGTCGAAGGTCTTCTCCGTCGAGGACGACGCGGCGTAGAGGAGCTTGTTGGGGATGAGGGCGTTATGGCATCGAAACCGTTCGACTTCAGCTGGGCGAGCATGTTGAGCGCAATGTCCGCAGTATCGTTCCCAGTATTGCCACCGGCGAGCATGTCCTCAGTGTTGAGCGTAAGAGGACCACTTGGCCGGCTCGATGCGCTCGGTCGTGTTCTGCGTCCCTTGCGCCCGATGTTGTCGCCAGCTCGCAATTTCTCCAGGAGGTTATCGAGGACTGCTGAGTTCTCAGCATCTTCCACCTCAGCCTCCTGCCTAGCCTTGGCCCGATTAGCCTTCGCTTCCTCGGCCGCCTGTCTTCGCTTCTGTGTAGACAGTTTCTCCTCTGCAATGGCCGTATTCTCTGCCTTGCATTTCTAATTGAACATCGCGTGTCAATGGTGTTCAAGCGTAGACAATAAGAGAGACTGACCTTATAAGACGTCACGAAAGTCTTGAAGATACCATAGAACTCGGACGAGCTCATGTTATGATCGTCTTCACCATAGTACCTCAAGACATCATTGAACGTCGAGTCGGCATGATTGACATCATCGACGAGATCCTCAAGCTGGCTGGTCGCTTTGCCAACAAAGGTCCACATCTGCTTGCCGTAACGGTCCAACATCTCCATGTCCGAGAAGTTGTCTTTGAGCTCTTGGCGAATACGTTTCAATCCCTCGCGTAGTTCAGTGAGCGATTTGCGGACGTCCTGCAAATTGACTGGAATGATATGAGCTTCGAGATCGTTTGAAAAGAAACATATAGGTACGAACTTCGATATGCTTCAGCCGGTGCAGCAAGCTCTTCGAGGAACTCTTCCATGTCAGGGAAGTGCTTTGACACTGTACGTTCTAGGAAGTGAAGCAAGGTCGTGTTGTGCAACGACTTCGTGTCAACAAGCTATTGCAGGAGATGTCAGTCCCCTGATGAATAACAGACGATGGGTGAATTTTACCTTGTTGATACTGCTGACCCGGAAACCGAACGCGCCACCCTTAACACCGGTGCCGTTCATGTAGTTACCGATAAGGAGAATAAGCTGAAGGAGAGCTCGTTAATTTTAGTAAATGCTGTAAGCATGGGGATACTTACACTAAGCAGCTCCTTGAAGCGTTTCGCATTAAGAAGTGCTTCTCCGGCCTCGGATAGTTTCCTTGCGCTCTGTAGAACCGATGTCATTGGCATATAGTCAGACCACACTATTATAGACTCACCTCATCGAGCAATCCCCAGACCTCGTCAAACTTGCGCCTGTACAACATGCCTTCTATCCTGGGTCCAAGCCGGTCAATCTTAATGAGCTGTACCATAAGACGATCCGAAGGGTGAAGCGTAGCGAGTTCGTCTGCCTCTGCGTTGCGGTAGACGTTGAGCTTGCCGACCTAGGAAACTGTCAGTACACGAACATGGTCCTCGAGGCACGGGACTGACTTGTTCAGGGTTCGGCAGCACAGGTTTGAGTTCACCCAGGAACACCTCTGTGCAGATCTCTGGGTCGAACTGCTTGATCTTGTTGGCAATCTCCTCTGGCTCTAATCTCTTGATCTTTGACATCATGATTTCTGAGTGCGAAATTCGATTAGTCGCGTTTTATTGTGAAGAAAAATTCTACTCACCAACACGCTTCTTGGTCTGAGGATCAAGGACACTCTTGAGTTCAGCACGTTTCTGTTTGGCTATACGAGCGGGTTAACAGGAATACGACAATGACGTGGAATACACAAGACTCACCCATCAAGTCAACCACAAGCTGCTTCGCCTTGAAGTCTTCCTCCATCTCAGTCCACACGCCATCCAACTGGAACTGCTTGATCCACTCCCGCTCCTTCTCAGTCAGCTCATCGTTGAACACAGTCTTAGCAACTTGCTGCTGAGGCAGCTTATCCCACTGAAGCTGCTTCATCTTCGTGCTCGGCGTGATCGGGATGTCCTTACGTGCTGATAACAGGTTGTTGAGTTGCGGGCCCAGGTATGTCGAAGCACGCGCGGAACCAGGTTGTGACGGTGTAGAGAAGCCACTTCGAGGAGGTGGTGGTGGAGGGGGCGGTGGAGCACCAAACATTGCTGTCGGTACGCCAATGATACCGCCTGGAGGGGGCGGCGGTGGAGGTGGTGGTGGCGGAGGGGGTCCGCCACCAATACGTATCCCACCAGGGGGAGGTGGCGGAGGCGGAGGTGGTGGAGGCGGGGGCGGAGGAGGAGGAGGGGGAGGGAGACCGGCGGTACCAGGCGGTGGCGGCGGCGGAGGTGGAGGTGGTGGTGGAGGAGGAGCTCCAGTGTCGTGCGCATCTGATTCTTCGGTAAGGGTAGGTAATGTCGGTGAGGATAATGGACTGGGTTCTGAAGGTGGTCTGCCCTTCAATGTGAGTTGTCGACGTAACTCCTCAGCCAAAGACCCAGGAACTGGCTTTACGGATGCCACGGATGTTATTGATGTAGCGTCTGTAACCGTAGAAGATACACTCCTTGTTGAGCGTGATCGTCTGAGGCTGTCGCTATCTCTGTCCTCGGTCTCCGTAATGGAAACGTCGCTTTGGTCCCCTGTATCCTCTGAAGGAGCGGTAAGCATACCATTGGACGTTGGAGGAGTTCCGAAATCGCCCAGCTGCGATCGAGGGAGGTCCTTAGGTCGTGGAGAACCGCGAATGCTCCGTGGACTGTAGGAAGGCCCGTCTCGCGGAGGATACTGATGGACGTTCAATTAGCGTCATATAAGCGTTATGACGAAAGTAACTTACAATCTTGACACCTTGAGCAAGCTGTTGTTGTATTTGCTCCTGGGCTTCAGCATCGTCTGCATCCATGAACTGTGAAGTTCGCCCATTCGCATACTCTGACGCCCGAGCCGCGCCACCCTTGCCAGTCTTGCGTTTGGTAGATGCCTGGCGGCGACGAAGACTGCCATTCTTCGTCGGGGTAGCACCCTCATCCGCGGTATCAGAGTCCTCACCGTCAATTTCACCATTAGCACCCCTCTGCTTCTTCTTCTTCTCGCGACCCTCGAGGATACCAATCGTCTTGTCTCGCTGCAGGTGTTTCTCGAGGGTGTCGATGAGGGTCTTTCGGTCCATTCCCTCCGAGTTCTCCATGATCGTACCGACACCTTTGTGGACCTCCTTCAGCATACGGAACAACTCCAAGATCTGAGCCTCTAACTGCGCGATCTGCTCTTCGTACCCAGCCTTCTGCGACTCCATTTGTCCTTGGAGTTTGGAGGTGTTTTCGCGCGACACGGTAAGCTTCTGCTCGAGACCTGAGATCTTCTCCTTCAACTCGCCAACAAGACCGCCGCTGGCTTTAGATAGTTCCTCTTCCAACGCTTCCTTCTCAAGCCGCAAATGAAGAGCCGCGGCATTAGCCTTTACCAGGTCGTCTTCAATCTGCTGACTACGATCCGCGTCATTGAACTGCGCGATAATACGTTCGACTGAGACACCGAGTCGCTGCTCCGCTCCACCCAGGTGCTTATCCATGACCAGATCGGACACCATGGAATCAATAAGCTGGAAGTGATGCACCATAGCCGGACCCTCTTCCCTTACGAGCAACATATGCTGCAGTGTCGACAAGAAATAATCCTGGGCCTTCGTATCCTTCGTCTTCGTACGGAGGGCATTGAAGACATCCTCGGGATTGGCGAGATCGCGTAGAATTTCCTCATCCATTCGCTCCTTGAGCTTCCGCTCAATGTCGTCGAGGTTCTCTTGCAGTAAGTTCAGCTGCTTCTCGATAGCATCGACTTGGAAGCCGCGAGCAGTGGCCATTATGTTCGCTAGTCCTGCTGCCTCCATGAGCGAGCGGTGATGTACCCGCAGGTCGATGTCTTCCATGGCATTTAGGATACCATTGATCAAGAGCAGATTCGAGGTCTGAAATAATTGTTGAGAAATGTTGGTGCGCAGAACGAAGGAGGCTCACCGTATACTCGTTGAGGGAGGGATCTATTCCTCCATGTCGCTTAACTTCCTCGCTGGCACCGACCAGAGTGCCCATACGCCCACGGCCTATCAACGCACTCTCGAAAGACTTGAACCAGTACGCATAAGGGCCTCCTGCCTCGTGGTTGTCTGTACTAAGGGTCTTGAGTCCCTCGACGACCAGATTATATGCGCGGCCTTCATTCCAGTAGACGATAAAGACCAGCACGTCAAGGATAAGCTTTCGGGTGGGTATGTTGGGGGAGTTGAGTCCACAAGTGATTTGGGTAACGAAGCCGGTATGTGATAGAGCGTCTTCTGCGGCGAACTAGAAGGTGGTCTCAATACTATGGTAAGAACTATGAGGGTAAGGAGATAGACCTTGTGGTTAAAGATCCACTTGATGGTCTTGGCAATCTCGTACTCAATGTCCACGTCCTCTTTGCGTCTACTGAACGTCAGTTTACACACGACATGCAGGCTCAAAGTTGCTTACCGTTGTAGAGCTTTCTTACTAATATCGTACAATGTTTTGGCTAGTACTGTAGTGCCCCGTAATTCAATGAATGTTTGGAACCAGCTGAAGGCCGACGAATATGAACATGAACGTCAAGAATACCATTTATTACGTTTGGCACGCACCTAACTTCCTTCCCTCGTAACGATACCTGCAGACCCGTAGCCTGCTTGAGAGTGATGGTGCCATCTAAGAACCTCCGCAAATACCACTCCGGAGTTTGCTCTGCAGAAGCCGCCGATCCAAACTCGTTTTGTCTCTTCGCCTGGTCTCTCTCCTCTTTCCACCGTAGCTGCTCATCGCTGTGCACGATACTCCATTTCTGGTCCATCGAAAGGGGAATCTCCGGCAGACCGCGATCCCGCCTTATGCCCTCGAACAGAGCTTCAATCTCTTCATCGCTAGGTCGCGGGAACACAAATTCTTCGCGGTCGCTGAAGCGCGAGAGATGCGAGGATATGTTGGATAGATGAGAGTGGCGAGAATCGAAAGAGCTAAGAGTTGGAACATGCCGAGAGCTCCTCCTATCGCCCTCCAGCCCGGGAGAGACTATCGTTGACGTCGGTCGTGAATTTGAAGGCATGTCGAAAGACTTGGTCATGCTTCTGGGCGAAGTAGCCCCAGAGGTACTGGTAGCATCCGTAACTGTGTATGCAGCCTCGCTCTCTCGATAGCGCCTACCACTGGTACTAGGTCTAGAGCGCGAGCTTTCAGTGTCGCCGTATAGACTAGACGAGCCGGCAGTAGATATAGAAGCAGTGGGAGACCCTGGCGGTGGTGGTCTGCCGGGGCTAGCATCCCGGTAAGCTTGCTCTCGCAGCTGCCGCTGACGGTCTATGGCAAACTTGTTGAGTTCGGTGCCGTTTGCGGTAAGAGTTGGGTTGGTCATGGGAGCTGATATTATAGGCACTTGGCCCACTGCCACGGGGGATTTCTGCGGAGGGGCCAATTTGTGATATGGTACAGCGCGATCGGACAGGTCTGAGACGGACGACTGTCGCGGGCGCGTTTTCCTCTTGCCAAAGAATGTGTCCATGTCTGCTTAAGTGTGAATAGACGTGTCCGGTGTCGTATGCGTGTTGCGTAGGGTATAAAGGGTATACGGATGAGTGAGGTCGGGAAGGAACGTCGAGACTGGAAATCAGTGCCTTCGACCTCTCTACCTGAGAGAATCTGGTGGATAGGCGTAATCTAAGAGCTTAGAGTGGTCAAGGATGGAGCTATCATCTGCCAAACCTTGGGCTGAAATTGAAGGAGTCGTGAAAGAAAGCAAAGCTTGTGGAGGTGAGCAGTTAACAACACCAGACGGCCGCCAAATCCCTGCGCAACGACCAACTCGCCTACCGCCGATCAATCGTAGATCAAACCCAGTAAGCCTAGAACGTTATGAAGTAACAATTGCTTGTTTACTTCGGGTAAGTACAGTTTAGGCGCGCTTCTATTCTTCAACGTTAGCGGCTTATCTTCGTACACCCATCTTCTTGTTGAGCTCTGCTGGTTCCCTCGGTGACTGATACTGCGTCCTCTGTTTTATTGCTCATCTCAGCACTCTCAGTCTCTTGTGCTGGTCTAGTGATAACGCGTCATGAGTGGCCAACTGGACAGATCCAAGAGGAATGTCTCCATGAAGTCGATTCCAGTTCTCACCCGAGATTTCAAACAACACAGCTCACCGACTTCAGATGGATCTTCCAACTCTCCTAGCGACCGCTTTACTACGTCTTCCTTGGTTCCTTCAACTTCCAACTCTTCTGTGAACTCGACGGCCTCTCGCTCCTATCCGTCGACAGCGACCGAACGCAAGAACAGGCTGGCATCCCCTTCTACGACTGGTACGCCCGAATGGTTCGTCAAGAAGATCCACGACCAGACTGTGTCTAGCAAGCAACTGGCCGCGTTGCAAGCATCTCTGCAAGGGAAAGATGTCGAGTAAGTGTTCGTTAAAGATCGACACAGCGCCTGGATGTCGACTAAACTTGGAACTTGGGATTGTTCAGATGGGTAAGGCGGTTTGTTGAGCTGGGAGGCATGGCTGTCTTAGCAAGATGGCTGTTCCACTCGAACCGGAAAAGCTACGACACTGGCGTTGAGTACGACGTCGTCAAGTGCCTGACTTACATTCTCAACCACCGGGTTCGTGTCCTTCAATCTCCGTAACGGTGGAATCTCACACTTCTACATAATTTGTAGTCGGCAACCGTAATTGCCTTGACAGAAGGTGCCAACGACACTATCACGCATATCGCTTCCGCTCTAGACACACCACACCTACCAACACGACGGCTTCTTCTGGACATCTTGGTTTTCTTGGTCTACTGGGACGACGGCGCAAACTTTCAAACCGTCATCAACGGACTTGAGTCTCTCAGCGAGGATAACGATGAAGCAGGGAATGCCTACGCCTTCTGGTTCAAGTCGCTGCATACTGTGCTCTCTGGTCGTGGCAAGATGGGTTCGCGTGTCGGCGCGAGTGAACAACTGAAGCGGAACAAAGGCGATCCAGAGGCTCTTCTCACAGAATACTTAGTATGTCGCTCTATGCAAGGATCATGCTCTTTGTCCCTCATAACGACGTAGATGTCCAACATACTACTCATGAACGGAATCATGCAAGCCATTGATGATCTTGATCTTCGCATTCACCATCGTTCTCAGATGGAGACTTGTGGTCTACAGACTATCATCAAACTAGCTCGTGGCTGTAACATCCCTGTGATTTCTACGCAACTGGACCTGTTTCAGCAAACTCTGGAAGAAGACGAGCGAAGTCTGGAGGAGCGTTTGTACAAGATCAACTCGTGCGACATGACCAATATGGACGACGTATATAATGCATTACGGGCGAAGACTAAGGGCTCTGAGAAGGCTGAGGCTTACTTGCTGTCGATCTTTCAACATCTTCTCTTAGTTCGTCAAGATGGTCTGGAACTCGTACATCTCTTGCAAGTCCTTGATTCTGTGGTTGCAGACGTTATCATGGACAACAAGCTTGGCGGCGCAGAGAAGAGACTCGGGCTATCTGTGGAACGTATCGTAGGACAACTGGACCAAGTCGAGCGTGCGCAGAGCATCGAAGATGAACTCGTGAAGACTCGTACCGCTGCGCTCCACTTGAAGATCGAGAAAGAAGCCCTTGAAGACCGTGTCGCACAAGCCGACGGATTGATCAACGCTCTTCAGTCCAAGCTATCCAAAGTTCAGGTTCAGAACGCCCGTCTCACAGGTACCAAGCCGAATGTATCTGCCAGCCCTTCCGACTCTTCCTACGCCGACCGTTTGGCTCAACTCGCAGACGTCCTGCCTGGCTCTCCTCTTGCCTTGTCGTACGTGCCCACAAGCACCCCACGGTCCACTCCGAATGCGAAGTCGCCTTACCCGGCCAAGTCTTCTGTGCCTGGTCGGCAGCCCTTCTGGGGCATCTCGTCGTGGTTCGGCCTACGTGAAGACGAGTCTGGAGTGGGCGTCGCGAACACGAGTGCTTCGAGTGCTCGTACGAATCCGCCTTCGCCTTTGCCGATTTTGTCGCTGCCTTCGAAGACTGGGCTTGGGATTACGGAGATGAAAGAAGACTTGATCGTGACTACGAATGTTGGGGAGAAGGCGACGATGTGATATCTTTGACGGTGGATGGGCTGGCCTCTGCCTAGTCCGAGTACATGGAAATGGGAGAGTTGGGCAGCTGTTGAATGGCTTGTACCTTTGTTGATGGATGTAGAGTTTGGTATTGGTTTGGTATCGTTATTGATATGTATTCTCGCAACGCACGCTGTGGACATGACAAATGACTTTCGTCTATTGGGCAGAACACTTCAACACTTCATACAGGCAGCTTCTCTGTCAGAAGCCTCCAGAGTATTACATAGGGGCTATACTCGCAGGTATGCGTATATGATAAACGATTATGTACGCACAGCTGCTTACTCGTACGTCGCGCTCACCAATATGACTCTACCAAGGAACAATTCATTAGCTTACCAGTATCTCCACTAGGCTACCCTAGTCCTTACAATCAGTGGCTTTGTATCCTATGCAGAAGCACGCCTTCGAGTCTTCTCACAGGGGTCAGCGAAAGTTCAAGCTGCAAGAGCCAATCATACATCGCATTCTGCCGGTGGCGATATCAATTAACACAGCTGCAGTGGCATGTGAGCTGTATTGAGCGACCCTTCGTGGGTCTCCTTGTTGCCATTAATTGGGCAAGATAAGCCTAATGTCGACCCGGTCTGCGATAGAAGTCGACTCGGAAGGATGGACATCAGCGGACCCGTATAAACCTGCGAGTTTATGGTCATGCGCGGGCTCCGAGTGCAGCTCGCTGCCATCCGTACATGCCGTGGTATGTGGCAGCTGGCATGCGCAGAGAGCCGGACGTGCTTGGCTCCTTTCTCCTAGGCCGAGAAAATTTCCAGGGAACGCGCAGAGGTTGTAACAAAGCAGGGCAAAGCAAACAGAGTGCCAGTTTCGTTCTTGTTGTTGTGTGTACATGTTCACGTTCGGCTGCACGGATCACAGAGCCTGTCTATACTGTACCTTCGAGTTCGAATTGTCTCTTCGACGAGGGGCGACGAGTGCATTGTTTCGTGGAGGAGAACGGTGACCGGCACCGTCGACGACCTCGTGTTTGTCGGTGACAATTATTCAGCAGCAGGATCCGATACCTGCCTCAAAGTGAGTGCCGACGGGCGAGGAGTCCCGAGGTGGCCAGCTCGAGTCTGGGATTGCCTGGATATGAGTCACATTTAATTGAATGAATAATTGAACAGGGTTTGTGGCCAGCTCGTATCGCTGGTGTTGTGGCGAGCAGCGAGAGACTTACTCCTGAGCCTGGAGGGGTAGTGCAGCCCCGCTGACGCACTGCTACCAGTATCGATTGCATCGCCTCCGCGCTATCTCTGTGATCGGGACGGGCGCAACTGCTGCTTGAGGACGCGTCGGACGACGAGCACGAGCCAGATGACAACGAGCAGAGAGTCGGGCATGTTATTAAAGTCAATGTACACGACGACCGAGTGAATATCAGCGATACGGCGGGCGGGGCTGGGGAGCGGGAGTTTGTTGTGTAGTGTTTTGTGATCAGCAGACCCCGCTCAGTTCCCGCGCTCTTCTTCTTCCTCTCCAAGCTCCTCCTCTCAGTCTCTCTCTTCACCCTCGTCCTCGCCACTCTCCACGACATCCCACTCGCTGCCCCCGCCCGCCTCGTCACGTCCATATCTGCTCTCCATCACCTTCCACGACGATCTCACGCATTAGCCCATCTGCATCACCTGCTCGTCAGACGCTGCACAAGCCACTTCCCAAACACAACACAACCCAAACTGTATCCGTAATTTCTTCCGACTCTTCCTACATTCCAAATGGCTACTCACGGCCCCATAAACGGTGTCAAGATCTCTCGTATGTACTCATTTCATCCGTCTAATCAGTCCAGTTTGTATGGCCACCGTACCCCTCTGTACAACAGCCTCTTCCGGTTCCAACTACGGGGGCGTTCTCCTCTGTCCTCCTCCTCTCCTCCTACCTCCATCACGCCCTCGCTTCCTTCTATCCGCCCGCATCTATGCCGTCCCAGTCGCTGATGCCATTTCGCGAATCTTTGCCTCTCTTAGCTGTCGATGATCCCAGAAAGGTCGTCAAGGTTGTCGCCTCAGATGGCAAGACAGGCGACCAACGAGATCTCTCGTATACCAACTGCAAAGTCGTCGGAAACGGCTCGTTCGGTATCGTCTTCCAGGCGAGGCTGCTGGACGACACCGGCAACCCCGACATTGCGATCAAGAAGGTCTTGCAGGACAAGAGGTTCAAGAACCGTGAACTCCAGATCATGAGACTCGTCTCTCACCCGAACGTCGTCGATCTTAGAGCTTTCTTCTATTCGAACGGGGACAAGGTGAGTTTTTCGCTCACTCTGTGGCTCTTTTGCCTCGCAGCAGCCAATCAGAGCGTCTCGGAGCGGTCACACACTGACGCCGATGTTCACCAAAGAAAGACGAAGTATACCTCAACCTTGTGCTCGAATACGTTCCCGAAACCGTCTATCGCGCTAGTCGCCACTATGCCAAGTTGAAGCAGCCCATGCCGATGCTGCAAATCAAGCTCTACATGTACCAACTCCTCCGTTCGCTCATGTACATTCACTCCGTCGGGATTTGTCACCGAGACATCAAGCCTCAGAACTTGCTGCTCAACCCTGCTACGGGCATTCTGAAGCTTTGTGATTTTGGTTCCGCCAAGATCCTCGTTGCTGGCGAGCCCAACGTCAGCTACATTTGCTCCCGTTACTACCGAGCGCCCGAACTCATCTTTGGTGCCACGAACTACACGACCAACATTGGTACGTGTCCGATTCTTTTCTGCTACCCCGCATTTTTCTTATAAAGGTCGTGTGCGCAGATATTTGGTCGACAGGCTGTGTCATGGCGGAGTTGATGTTGGGCCAGCCCCTGTTCCCCGGCGAGAGTGGTATCGACCAGTTGGTTGAGATCATCAAGGTTCTTGGTACACCGTCGCGCGAGCAGATCAAGACGATGAACCCGAACTACATGGAGCACAAGTTCCCGCAGATTAAGCCTCATCCTTTCTCAAAGGTACGCACACTGCTTTATCACGGAGGCTATATGAGTAGGTGCAGTGCTGATTGACATCATCCCAGGTTTTCCGACCCCGGACATCCCCAGAGGCGATCGATCTGGTGTCTAAGCTGCTCGAGTATACTCCCGAGGCGCGGTTGAGTGCTGTGGAGGCCATGTGTCATCCGTTCTTTGACGAGCTGAGGGTCGAAGGCGCTAGAATGCCCAATGGCAAGGAGTTCCCTGTGTTGTTCAATTTCACGCGAGAGGGTGAGTGAATTTAGACTACGGATATCGTCATTGGGCGGGACGCCTCGCGTGCTCCCGACCCAAGGGCCATGGTGTCATCACGTCTTTGACTGGTCGCTGACGACCGTTCGTTTCTCCGCCTGTGTTTAGAACTTTCCGTGCGCCCCGATCTGATTCGACAGCTCGTGCCCCCTCACTGCGAGGCAGAGCTGGGTACCCGCGGGATCCAATTGGACAACTTCCAGCCGATACCATTGGAGCAGATGAGGATCACGCTCGACTAAGAAGGCCTAACGATCGCACAAGCCAAACCTTGCCAGTCACGCCTCCGGATCGACAGAGGCCTCGTCTTGTCGCCACAGTCCAGGCACACGAGGACGGTGGTATTGCGCAAGCGTTTGAACGCCAAAGGAATGCGAGGGGGATGGCGGAATGAGAGTTGTATTTTGCTATGTTGCTGTTTTTCGTTGTCTGTCGTCCTATTATGTGATAACCGCATGTGTGTTGTTAGTATGTAACCGTACGACCTCCTTCCCCATCTTCCCCCTCACATGCACCCCTGTCTGCCTTGGTGTCTGCGGTTTTATGTTTTCTTCACTGCTGGTGCAGGCTGTCTGCTTTGTGGCCGCTCGCGCAATACGGACGTCCTCCCACCGTGCTTTCTAAGCTGGCTGCGCCTCTATTTTCTCTCGTCGGTGTTGCGCCTTTCTTTGTACATTTGTCATCGTGGAATGAGAGTCGGGGCAGATTTCTGCCTGGATATATGCTGCCATTTCACTTGGGCGGGCGGAGATGACCCGCACAGTCACAACTGGCCACGGCGAGTCAAGCGCCCGACGACCAAAAGGGTATTTACCACGTGATGCTGATGCGAGGAAGGCGTGATCTCTCGCTAGGCCCGCGCGAGGTGTGGCAAAGAGCGGGCAGAGAAGAGATGGCGAATAAGGGCGAATATTATGGCGTTCTCCTCCCAATTCCGATATGAATATTAGCTATTAACCGTCGCCGTGATCTGCATATTTAAATCCATGTCCCCTCCCTGGCCACCACCCCAATCATCGCCCTACACACCCTCCTCGCCGTTCAGGACGATGGCCACCGCCGTTGCATCCACTACCGCCGCACCGCCCTCAGGATACGTCTGCGATACGTTGCCGCCACCCAAGCTTGCAAGTTCGTCAGGGACAAGGCAGCAGTCGAGGTCCCCCAGCCCTGTGCCACCCCCGACGCCACCCACCGTCGAGTTCAAGGCTGCGGCGATACTAGACAGCTCTCAGTCACAACCTCAAGCATCCTCGTCGTCGAGACAGTTGTCAGAGCCGACGGAGAGCTTTGCAGCACAGCTCGCACCACCAGGGAGGAAGCTGTGTGTGAGGCATCAGAGAATGGCAGACGAGGACACCAACTTGAAGTTGCAGCAGGTGAGTCTCTGTTCGCATTTTTTTACTGTTACCTGTCGGCGGGGGGACCTTCGTGCATCCCTTTCGTCCGCATCATTCTCTACGGTGCCCAGGTCACCTTGGGGAGCAGGTCTCGTGGGTGCGCCCCATACGGCGAACGTTGCGCATGACCACCCCGTTCCGTAAAGTCTATCACCGCATTCACTCGCTGAAGGCGAAGGCATTCTGAATGTCAGCTTTCATCCGGTATGAAGGCGGTTTTACGTACGATACAACTATACACGAGCTTCCCCCATCTGTCTATTCGTCGTTCGTTGATTTCAGTGCTGATGATGATGGTCTTTACAGGCTCTCGATGCTCTTCCTGTCGAAGAGCGAGGTGCGGTCAGCGCTATCTGGTCGAACTTCTCGTCATCCCCGCACCCGCGACGGGCGATTATTCTCCACGGTTTATTGACGATGTGCTGCTTCTCCCAACTATCCCTCCTAAGCGAGCAGCTATCTCATCTCATCCGTATCGATCCCTTCTCCGTCCTCCCGAGCGAAGTTTCCCTTAAAATTCTCGGGTACCTCGATGCGACTTCGCTATGTCGCGCCGCGCAGGTCAGCAAGAAGTGGAAGACGCTCGCGGACGATGACATTCTCTGGCGCGGTATCTGCGAGCAGCATATTGGACAGAAGTGTCTAAAATGTGGTTGGGGGCTTCCTATTCTCGAGAAACGACGCATACATCGACCACATTCACCCCGACATCTTGCTTCTCCCGCCCCTCCTAGCGACCCAAAACGGAAGAGGGAGGAGGAATCCCTCAGTCAATCTGACGAGCCCGTCTCGAAGCGACAGCGTTCGGAACCCCGCGACACCCCACCCTCCCTCTCTCAACCCATTCCCCGACCTCCTTCCGCCCAACTACCCTCCCCCAATCTCTCCGGAGAACCCTCGACACCCTCCCTACACGAAACCGACAACCCCCTACTCGAGCCATCCGAGCCTTCGACAGCCGACGCACTCACACGACCCTGGAAGGACGTATACTGCGAGCGACTGACGATCGAACGCAATTGGCGCCGCGGACGATGTACAGTGCGTACGCTATCGGGCCATTCAGATGGCGTCATGTGTCTGCAATTTGCCGAATTCGAACATCCCGCCTTCCCTATCCTTATCACCGGCTCTTACGACCGTACGGCGCGGGTATGGAATCTAGAGACGGGTCGACAGATCCACTGTCTTACTGGGCATACGCGTGCTGTGAGGGCTTTACAGTTCGATGCGGTCAAGCTTATTACGGGGAGCATGGACCATACGATGCGCGTGTGGGACTGGCGGACGGGCAAGTGTCTGAGGACGCTTGAGGGGCATACGGAGGGCGTCGTGTGCCTCAACTTTGACTCGAACGTTCTTGCGAGCGGGAGCGTCGATACTACCGTCAAGGTGTGGAACTTCCGCACTGGCGAGTGTTTCACTCTTCGTGGACATCGCGATTGGGTCAACGCCGTCCAGCTGTGGAACTCGAACGATGCTGGGTCGTCCTGTTCGTCGGGGAAGTCCTCTAGCTCGTTGGAGGGCAGTCTATCTCCGCGTGGTGCGGGGGCTTCGTCGATGCCCTGTATCGATCCTGGCGAGATGCTGTTCTCTGCCTCAGATGATGGGACGATTCGTCTTTGGGACTTGGCTCGGAGGACTTGCGTGAGGCAGTTCACTGGCCACGTTGGGCAGGTACAGAGCCTCAAGCTCCTGATGGTGGACGAAGCACGCGAAGAGGGAGAGGAGATCCCGACTACTCCGTCTCCTCTACCCGCACCCACCCCTGGTCCTGCCACGCTCCCTCAGGGATACAACGTCCACGCCTACACAGATCCCAACCACACACCCGAATCGCGCATGATCATCCACCGCCAAGACACCTCAGACGACAAAGGCAAAGAAGTCGCAGCCGCCGCCGCAAATGAGTACACCCGCAAGACAGTCACCAAACGTACCAAGCCGGTGCTGCTCTCCGGGAGCTTGGACAACACCATCAAGGTGTGGGACCTCGAGACGGGCAAGGCCTCTCAGACGCTCTTCGGTCATATCGAGGGCGTGTGGGCGGTCGCGAGTGACAAGCTGAGGCTGGTTAGTGGGAGTCACGATCGCACGGTCAAGGTGTGGGCGCGAGAGGAGGGACGGTGTGTTGCGACGCTCGTTGGGCATCGTGGTGCTGTCACCTGCCTCGCACTTGGGGAAGACAAGATCGTCTCTGGGTCTGATGATGGGGATATCAGGATTTGGAGCTTCAGTGGATAGGTCTCCGTTTCCCTGTTTCCCTGTTCGCGTTCGTATAGGATTTATCGCTATCATTATTGCTTGGTTCTACTGGTATACTATTCACCCATATGCATTGTTTCTAACTTTACCCAATCTTCGTGTATCATGGTAGTCATCTGCATTTTTCGTCGTCGTTCGTCGCATTCACAAGATTACTGTATAGGACATACAGACTATGCAATTGAATCAACTATAGACATTTATATTACGCTCGGGCTCACTGCTACACGCGAATACTGTACTGAGAAAGAGAGAGCTTACCTCGCTTCAGTTTGTATTAAGACGCATGTTGGCTTCCCCAGGCGGCAAGCTCGCGAAGTTCGCCAGCCGCCGCCCGGGTACTAGTCCTGGGGACCACGAAGAGGTCTGCGTCAGGACAGCCGTAGCTGCCCTCCCCCAGGAAATAGACCCGCCCGAACCTGAAGAGATATGAGAACCGTAAGTTTCCAAGGTTGCTACAAGGAAAAGTAGATGTACTCACTCGTCGGCTGCAGGTTGTCCGTGGTGTTCGAAGAACGAGTGGGCTGGCCAGGCCCTTCGTCCCTCACCAACTCGTGCTATTAAAAAGGGAAAGAAAAGTGTGTTCAGCGTAATGATCAAAATACGGTAGAGGACAATGAAGAAACTCCTCGATGAACGTTCAGGCTTCCCGGATGGTCAGGGTCATGACTCCCGTCACTCACATCCGCTGGCCCTCCCGCACATCGAGGCAATACCAAGTCCAGCAGTCCTCGGTCCTCGGTCTTGAGCGCGTGCAGTGTCCTCGGTCGGCCGCTTAGGGAAGAAGGCGAGTCGAAACTCGTAGTCAGTTAGTTAAATGGGTGTACATGCGCCACGACGAATTTTTTTGAAAGTTTTAAAAGGGGTATAAAGAAGAAAAGAAAAGAAGAGAAGAGCGAAAAAGAAAAGCAAAAGCAAAAGGTACAAAGGGATCCCGACGACCCTGCCCCCTCCCATATTTGCAGTTGAAGTCGAGGTCCCCTGTGCTGGTGCCGGTGGTCGTCCAGAGGGGATGCCGGAGCTGGTGACCTTCGTCGGAAAGGATACCGAGACGTCAGACTTCGAACAGAACGGTCGCACACACCGCCTGCCCTCCATCCTCATCCGACTCGGCGGCCCTCTTCCCGCAGGTTAGGTGCTACTAGGCGACGATTGCCACCGTTCGACCGTCCCCCAGAGAAAGCGAACCTGCTCCTGCTTGACCTAGATGTACCTCAGCGAGCGGAGGTAGTCGCGGTGGGCTTGCTTCTCGGCCTTCTCCATGCGGTGCGTGATCTCGTTGTTGGCTTGGGCAACAGCGAGAGGAACGAGGGTGAAGGTGCGGGGCTTGGGCTTGCGTGCCGCCAAGGGCTCGGGCATCTTGAGGGTCGTGGGGCGGGGAGGGGGCGTCGGGTACATGAGCTTGAGAGAACGGTATTTAATGGTGGGGTTCGAACGCGCAGCGTCGAGAGAAACCAGACCAGGCTGGGAGTGAAGGGAAACAAAGGAAACGGGGGAAGACATAGTGAATGTGAAAAATGTGGAAGGGTAAAAAAGTAAAAGCAAAAGGTAAAAGGAAACGTAGGTGAGGATGCTAGAACGACTGCATGGGGATATTTATATTCGTCGAGATTGAACAGGGGCTACCGATACCAGCCATCTCTTCGACAGCGGCAGCGGCTGACAGTGCGGGATTCTTGGCTCTAGAACACTATGTGTGGCCTTGCACATGAAAAGAAGCATATACCCCTAAGTCTCGTACAATTCAAAGAGCAAATAAGTACCCACCCGTCTGCATCCCAGGAACTTTCGAGCGAAGGTGGTCGTGTTTTCATCGTCACCCGCACCCAAATCAAGCAGGGACCGACAGTTGAAACGTCGGCTACTTTCGAAGAAGGCCCCTAAAGCACACAGGGAAGTGTTGTATGTTATCTGTTTGACTCTTGTGATAGGTACAGTCTTGTGAAGCTTCAGGCCGGATCGAAGCTCGAACTTGAGAAGGCTTGAGAGGACTCGTCTCAACGCCACAAGGCGGGCGCCTTTCCATATCGGGCACTTGGTGTTAAGGTTTGGTAAAGTTAGAACTTGGTACTACCAGACTTCACACCCAACGCCTCGCATGACGTCAGCTGATAGGTCTTTGTTCTAAGTCATCATAGGCGCGTTGTCAATATTCAGGGGCTTACTAAGTTTATTTCGCCATCCAATATACCGGATAGGAGCCCCTGACTATGATAAGTACTGGCCACACCATCGTTTCTTGTGCCCCGATAGCCGCAGTTCGCCTCAACTTCTACAGGGCGCGAGAAGCACTATGAGACTCCTAAATGTCCTAGAAAACACATGAGATATGAGACAGGAGTCTTTCAAGTTTGAGTAATGGAAGTCGAAGATCTGCCTACGAAGTCAGCCCAGTCACGATCGCGACGTTCGCCTCCCCTACTGACAGTGGTCAGCCCATAGGGTAGTATACGAGGTCATGAAACGTGCGTTTGCTCTAGAGTTTACCCAGTCACACTCCCGAGCACGAAGGACCGGCCTGCAACGACGCCCCCAAGCTAATCAACAATCAGCCAAGCCTCCGAATCTAAGGTCGCATAACACTTACTCCCCTACGGCACCGTCGAATCCTCAAGCTCAAGATGAAGGCTGGACTCACTCCCGGTAAGCGTTGCAACTGCTTGGCCTGGCCAACTCAAAATTGACCACAAGCCGTGTTAGCGGCCATTGTGGTCGGATCCATCGCGCTCGGCGTCATGTGCATCGGTATTGCAGCAACCATATACTACTCCGTCATCGTGCCCCGCATGGCTCGCAAGAGGCAGAGGCAAGCACAGATCGACCAAACGCCTCCGGCTTCCTATTCGCCATATCTTGACCAAAACGCGGGCGAACTCACCACCCCTCCGCTAGCGGGAGAGAAGAGCTTGTATGCCGCGATGTTCGTGAAGGAAGATAGCAGGGAGATGTCGTTGTCTCCGCCTGTGCCCGCGTACGCCGCAGACAAGAGGGAACGGTTCTCGACGGCGACGCATGAGGGGATTTGGTGGGTTGTGTGAGGGAACGAGCACCCGATGCACATATACACGGTGGTCTTGTCCTGTCACAAACATCAGTCAGAGAGGGTTCACTTCTGTATACGTACCAGCATCGTGGCAATCATTTTGTATATGTTTCCGAGCTTGGAATCCCTCGTTATCGGAGGCACGTGTGAGGTTGAATTATGCATATATAAATCGCAAGCCAATAATGAGCGGAAGTATCTATTGGAACTCGGGTGTGCAGTGTTCTCCAGGTCCGTAAGGCTAACGCAGTCAATGTCAGACAAGAGTACCAAAATCCAAACTACTGGTGCGTTTACCTTCTCTGTCAATGCGGTGAGACCAGCAGAGTTCTCGCTCGTATGACGACCGCTCTGGGGTCCAGGTTTCGGTCGCTCGCCCTTCTTGAATGCATCGATAAGCTTCGTCGTCAGCTGAGGTGTGAGATCCTCCTATATTTTACACAAAGCCGTCAGAGATACAGGCATATGGACAGAAAATTAAGACGCACGTAGAAGTCATCTCCGACGACCAACATAGGTGCATTGCTGCAGGCACCCTGGCATTCGACTTCAATCACAGTGAATTTTCCGTCCTTTGTCGTCTCTCCGGGCTTGATGCCACCAAGGTCCTTGCAGACGGTGTCGAGAATATCGTACGCCCCGCGCAACATGCAGGGTGTTGTCGTGCAAACTTGGACAAAGTGATCGCCTATTGGCTCTCTACAAATCGAAAGCAGGCGATATTTAGCACGAGCATTACATAGAAGCTCAACAGAGCAGTAGCACAAACGCGCACCGGTTGAACATAGTGTAGAACGTCGCGACCTCATACACCCGCATTGGCGGCATCTCCAGCAGCTTAGCTACATAGTTCATGACGCTGATACTTGTCCATCCCTTGTTTTGCCGTTGGCCGAGGTCGAGTAATGGAATGACAGCGGCCTTCTTGTACTGGGGTGGGTAGCGTGCAATAATTTCGTGGGCTCGCTTGAGGTTCTCGGGGTTAAATTCGAAGTGTATCTGTAATGTACATCAGCCACTGATATCTAGCCGCGTAAACAATGCTACATACCTTTGGGTTGTTGTATGAGGTGTCACGGTGCTGAGAAAGACGCAGACGGCTAAGTATACCGAGTAGGGGTGCAGCACAAGTGAATGAGACATACAACGAACAGGGCATCGGACTTGCGTGCGGGGGTCGTCGCGATCCTCCTGACCGCCGTGCGCTGGGCAGGCCGCGAGAGTTGCTTTACGAGGCGTGCGGCGAACATAGCGGACGACGAGCGACCTTTAGAGAATGGTGAGGAGGAAAGTTTGGACAGTGAGCACGAGCTCAGTCGGAGCGGCGCGGTTGCCAGTTGTTTCAGCGCTTACCCCACGTGTGAGCATAAATCTCGCCTTCTCATTGGTCGGGCAGATCTCAGTGGTATTCAGATAGTCCTGAGTGGTCGACGAGAAGTAGTTGAAATGGTATACAAAACATGGTCCACAGCCCAAGATATAAGAGTAGTTCGTTGACAACAGACAATGCAGCGATAACCTCAGTCGTCGCCTTCACCATCGTCGACGCCATACATGCCCTCTCCGCCCTCGGGTAACCGTTCAATAACATACTGTACGTCCTCCTTAAGATCTTCACAATAACGTTCTATGTAAATCATATTAGCTCGATATCCTTTGAGAAACCGTAGGTAGCCACTTACCTAATGGTAGATCAAATTTGTCCAACCCTGAACAGACCGATGGTCAGCTTTTGTCATATCCGCACAGTCTTCTCGACTTACCGAATGGCATCTCGATTTCGTCCGCAATGCCCTCAATTCCCATGAGTGTGAATGCAACCACAGTAACGACGGGTATCATTCCCCATCCAAGCTCTTTGATCAGAGTGAAGGGAAGAGAAAACAAATAGAGCGTCACGGTTTGCTTGAGATGAATGCTATATGACCTTGGGATGGGTGTATTCGCCACACGTTCCATATTTCCAAGGTTATCCACCATCGATTGGAGTCTACGTAGCTTGCTATCAGGCCGCATTGAGAGGATGTGAGTTGTTCGAGACTCACATCGTGTTAAGAGCATTAGCACCAGCTGGTCCAACCGTCTCCAGGTAACCGTCCCGTTTAAACTTGAAGATCGTACGTCCGAGCTCATGCGCAATCCTGTACAAATATATCATCAGCGAACATATCCAGCCACAGCTGTCGTCGCACTTACACTAAGGGCAATGGTGTTGTCAAGCTCTCAGGGGAAGGGTGGAAGTCGATAGTAGAATGCAATGCACTTGACAGCAGAGGCGTACTCGGGGACTTCACTCCAGGCTGCTTGAGACGGTCCTTGCTCCTCTTCACTTTCAAACGCTTCGTCGCGTCCAACCTGGATCCATCCTGCGACGCTCCACTTTGTGTCGGAGATTCATCTTCATCATCGCTCCCCACCGTCGACCCAGCCCTCGTGGTATGTTCTGTCGCCGAATAGGACGTCCACCCAGAATTCTTGCGTTCCTGGGATTTGACTAGCTTCACAATACCTGGGGGCAAGATTCCAAGGTAGTCCTCCCAATCCAGGCCGTCTTCACCCCGGAGGTAATGTTTGACGGCAAATGCGTAGGATACGCAGAGCTTCATCGCTCGCACCTTTTTTCGGCGAAGCTCTTTTGCGGTCAATTGCGGTGCAGAGGCACCGACGGTCTTGGCTTTGGGGTCATCCGCGGGAGGTACGGCAACATTGACCCATATGAGACGAGACAGGTTGCGGATCTAAGGCCGAAGAATATGAGCATGATATGTAGGGGGATGGGCTTGTAGCGATTGCTACCTGTGATATAGTGGACTGGAAGTCCTTTCTCCCTTCCCAGTAACGGTCATAAGACGTCCTACGACAGAGTCCTCAGACATAGGAAGCAGATTGGTGCATCAACTACATACCCGTTCCTGAATACAAGAATCAGACCAACCTGGGAGAATCTCAGCACTCGGCGGATCTCACGTAACTGAAACACCAAACATACCACGACTGAAAGCAGAGGCACCACCGAGTTGGGTAGGGCAACATTATATCCCTTTTCCCACAAATAGGCGATGATGGAGGCAAAGATGGTCACCGTTAGGACCGGCCCAATGATTCTCGGAAATATCTGGATATGCATGGTTAGAGAAGTCGAATACCCAGAAACAGAGAGCAGGGATCGTGCTCACGCTTCCTTGCAGTCGGAGAACATCCGGCAGCCACGAATACTGTCACAACATTAGACAGCAGAAGTGTGAGCTAGCTGTCATGTCCTGACCTTTCTGAGCTGCTGTCGTGTGATCAATTTCTTCTGCAGGCCACGGTCGTCAGTTAGCGATACTGGACCCAAGTGACGTCGTACATACCTTCCCACTCGAAGTCGTCACCAATTTCTTCGTTGTTTGCACAGTCAGCACCGATGCCATGGTACTCGGCGTGAAGGTAGGTCGATGTTCCTTTGTGATACTAGGATGTAGGGGGACTCCTCAAGTTCTTCTGGGTATAGCAGTCGTTCCGAATGGCGTTGTAATGAATGACCTCAGTCGTGAATGCTCATGAAAGTTCGTGAAGGTCCACTGCGAGTTGTGTTGAGGTTCTGAGACCTATGGTCGTGGTAAAGGTGCAAGCTGGGATCTTTGCTGTAGCCACAGCTTGCTGACCGTGACTGAGCCGACCAGGCCCCATCACGCCAGAGAACAAGTTACGAGTAACAACATCACGCGCGCACGATTCACCGGTCTCTTGGCCCAACTCACTGTATGGTCTCAAACGCTCAAATTGAAAAGGTGCTCATGACTCTGACTTGGTCCACAAAATGTGCTATGCATTCGTAGTGCTGAATGTTAATGATATTATCCTTCGGCCACCTCAATACTCTTCATCATCATACGGTCTCACCGACTGCAGCCTCTGCATCGTCTCCCTAAGCTCGGTCTCAGCAAAGACAGCATGCTCCTTCGCCACTACCAACTTCTTCTCCAACTCGTCAGCCGTCATCTCCCTCGTCACCCCATTCTCAGTAATCATGCCGATCTGATCAAACTTCTGCAAAGTATTGCCCATACGCGGCATGAACCCGTGAGGGTCCCAGCCGTTGTCATTGAAGGACAACACTGCGCGCACGGCGGCCGTGTTAATGTCCCGATGCAATTCTTCCAGCTTCGACAATTGAACCTCCATCCAACGCGCCCGTCGCTCCAGAGCAAGAGTCAGCGCTGTAACTTCATCCTCTTTGGCCTGCTTGTTCTGCTCCTCGTCGCCTTCCTCCAGGAAGTCATCACCACGGAGCATATCGCGGAGTACACCGTCAAATGACGAGCTATCATCCCAGGTCGTGCGAGGAAGCAAGCGGAGGAGGTCAGATATGGTTTGTGTAAGAGTCTCGAGAAGTTGCTGGAAGGATGATACTGCATGATCGATAGATCCAGAGGGCATGTTGTCGGCGAATGAACCGCCGCCGACTGACAATGCGGATAGGGCGTGCACGAGAGGGCCGTATTCCAGAGGCATCTTCGCCGCAGGATTGATCTTGGCCATGTCAAAGAATGGGTGCTGAGCTAAGCGCATCCAAGGAACCTGCAAGTCAATCTCGGCAAAGAGGTCTTCCAAAGACATGGGCTCGTTTCTGTCCACAGATTCGGAACGCGAACGAGAGCCAGAATCCCCACGAGAGTCTGGCAGCTGTGGTGCGTCGGAAGTAGCTGCCGATGCTAACGCAGAGAGATTATCATGTATGTCTTCCTTGGGAATCTTGATCGGTCGCGTAACAGGTTTGTTCTTTTTCGGCATCCTGGCTAGAATGGGAGCCTGAGCAGCAGGCTCAACCGGGCTAGCCTTCGCGACAGATGATTTCGCAGGTTGGGGCGTACGAGATTGCGTGGCAGTAGAAGTCTCGGCAGCCGTCTTCGTCTGTGTGGCCTGCTTTGTAGCTTTGGCCGCACTAGCCGCCTTTCGAGCCTCTAGCTGCGCCTTTTCCTTCTCTTCTCTTTCCTTGGCTTTCTCCTTTTCCACACGCTCCCTCTCAAACCGTTGCTTCTCGAGCTTCTCTTTCGCTGCCTTCTCCTGCGCAGCCTGCTCCTCAGCCTTCTCTTTGGCGATCCTCTCCTTCTCGGCCTTCAAAGCAGCAGCTTTCTCTTTTTCGGCCGCTCTCGCTACTGCCTTTTCTTCTGCAAGTTTCCGACGTGCAGCTGCTCTCTCCTCTGCGGCAGCTTTCTTCGCAGCGAGACGCTCGGCCTTCGCCTGTGCTTTGGGGTCTAAAGCCGGCGTGGACGGTGTGGATGGGTCAGAGGACGGCTGCAACTGGTCCTCGGCAGGCGGAACATCGGTAGCAGCAAGAGCAGGAAAATCTGTGGATGACAGAGCAGGCGAAGGGACAGGAGAAGTGGGATTGGAGACTGGAGCAAAGGAATGGTATACGAAGGAAGTCGACGAAGGAGGTGATGGAGGGGTAAAAGGATTTGTCAGCGTTAGAGCTTACCGGAAGGGATATGATAGACAAGTGCATAGCAGCGAGCGACAGCAAGGTTTGAAGGTGCGGACGAAAGGAAGATGAAATGCGACCCCGGGCCTTTGTAGTAATATCATGGACGATGATAAAGTTTCCGCACTGAAAGCACGGCGCTCGGTACTCTGACCTGGGAATCCCTCCCCTGAGGATGGTGGAAG
This sequence comes from Irpex sp. M6601, assembly GCA_037039805.1. Lineage (NCBI taxonomy): Eukaryota > Fungi > Basidiomycota > Agaricomycetes > Polyporales > Irpicaceae > Irpex > Irpex sp. M6601. The sequence continues at coordinate 31,236 of JAXQGN010000106.1, read as the reverse complement.
AATAACTCACCTTGTGTCGCTCCGCCTGCCTGGGACACATCCAAGCTCGAGTGCAGACCGCCAGCCATTGCCAACCCCTGACGACCCGTCAATGACGGGCTGGGGATCACTCCCGGTGGAAACGAAAGACCAGGTGGTGGTCCGAACGATGCGTGTTGTTGCGACGGATATCCGCCGGGAGTTGACGCCATATTCGGGTAGCCGTTATCATGCATTTGCTGTGATATGACAGGTGAGGCAAGTCGAGCAGACATGATGGCTGGGTCATTGAAAGGCTGGTTCGTGGTGAATTTGAACTGTTGAGAGTCTACGTGAACCGAGACAGTGCGTTCAGAGACCTTCATTTCCATCTGATATGGGAGGTACTGACCGGCTGATCCAGACCGCATCGAACGATCCCGACTAGAGTTGATGAGTTCGCGCAACTGAGCCTCGCTAACGGTCGTATCATATTGCTGTTGTCGGGCGGCGAGCTGCTGTTGCTGCTGCTGCTGCTGCTGGAATTGATTTGAATACGGCGTATAAGCTTGAGCATGCTGGGCCAAAGGCGAGCTCATAGCTGAACTCGGCTGATGCAAGTACTCGTGGCCATGGTGTCGATTGGTGTAATTATTCCACTGCGCAGGGTTGCTATGATTGGCGGAAGAGAGCATCTCCTGCTGGCCGAAGTATGACGCTTGAGACGAGTGTTCACCGAGACTCAGAGACGATGGGAGATGTATGGGCGAGGCAGCATTAGACATGGAAGAAGAACCCTGTCTGCCTCGAGCAAAGCCAAATCGTGATACTTTGCGGTCATCGTCCAGAGGCGAATACTGTCGTGAACCTTCGTCGTTCCCATCCGTTGCGAAAGGATTGAAGGATCCTGTATAACTACTCGACGTCGACGGAGCTGGTGAGCGACTGGAAGTCTGAATGTCCAGCTGCGGAGGATATCCCAAGCCGGGAGGAGGCACATGACGAACACTAGGGAATGCGTCGAAGAAGCTGCCTGAGAAAGCGACATCGGTTGCCACATCAAGGTCCGGTAGGTTCAATTCACCGTCTGAACCATTTCCAGCTAACTTAGGATCCAAACTGAAACTGAATCCGCTGTCTTCTTGTAACGACTGCAGCATGCGATCCAGGTCGGGGAATGGGCTGGGACCTGTGGAGACCTGAGTCAGCTCACGGCGAGCCTTGATGTCTTCGAAGAGTGCCTGGGCCTGTGTCGACATCTGATATGGTCCCTGTGTTTGTATTTGCGGCGAAGATTCCACGGAAGCTGACAGGCGGGTTGGCGGAGGTAGGCCGGGAGGTGCAGACAAACCAGGAGGAACAGCTGGCAATCCTGGTGGTGCTGCCGGAGCGGGTACGGGCACAGGAGATGGCAAGGCTGAATCCGGAGGGGAGGTTGGTGGTGTAGGTTCTTTATTACCCGAGATATCTTCAGGTTCAGCATCAATGGGGGAAGCAGAGCGAGGGGGAGGCGAGACAGGTCGATCCTTCGACTTGGTGACTGGTTTAGAGCTGACAGTGGGGCTGTCTGCGCGTTGAGGCGTTGGTGCTCTGGCAGGAGTGGCAGGGCGAGACGATGAATCAACAGAGGGGGTTTTGTTCGCACTCGTCGTCGCGCGTTTTTCACGTAGAGCTGGGAAGGAGGAAGTCGATACTGCAGTACTGGAAGTAGTGCGTTGTGCACGAGTATTCGTTGGGGGCCGGCGCGTTTGACGACTGATCGCAGGCTGTATCGAATTCGATGCGCTATTGTGCAGTGCTGTACTGGCAACACTGTTAAGACCTTTATTAGCCCAAGATGCTGCTCTCGGGAGGCCTATTCATAGTGATGTCAGCGCCTTCTTAGCAGTCAATTGTACTCTACATACCTTCGCTTTCATCTCCCTTCTTAACCACAGTAATCTTGCGAGCCCGAGTCTCGGTATCCTTCATGGTGTGTTTACTAAGAGATGTGAGTTAACCAAACCGATGAGAAAAATCAGCGCAAAACCTACAGTGTGGTAAGATCCTCTTTTGTGAAGCAATCGTTTTCGTCTCCCCATTCGTGCAAGTTCAAGCAGCTGTGATCGGAGCAACTGACTCCCCGCAAGAATGCCATGCAGTACTTGGTAGTGCCATAGCTGGCTCGCATAACTTCTCCTCCGCCACTTGGAGACGGTGCACCATCGACAGCTGCGATACAGCGTGCTGCGTCTTCGCGACGGTGAAAGGTAATGTAGAGTCCCACGACTGGTGCCCGTCCGCCAGATGCTGTGCGCTTCGTGATGACGATCTTTGAAATCTTGCCGTACTGCCCGAAATACTCATGTGTCCGTAAAGTAGGAATGAGCTGACGGACAGTTCAGTTCAACTCGCATACTGTCTCACAGAAAGACTCACCTCCTCCTTAGCAAACTTCTGACCTATGCCGACGACATAAACTACATTGCGCTGTACCACACGTACATTTGCAAGTTGACGCCTGCCCAGAGCTTCCAAGTCCTTGCGTTCGCGCTCTTTTTGTTTCTTCTGTTGTGTCAGACGCTTGTGGCTATGATGGGATTGAGTCGGTCAATACTAGGTACACAGAGTATGATAGCGCGCGGCACTCACTCCTCCTTGTTGATCGGCTTGAATTGAACAGCTTCATCGCTGTACTCTCGACGACAAGCGGGGCAACGGCGGTTGAGGTTCTCCTTGATATGGTGCCAGCAAAACCGACATATCTACTGGATTCTGAGTATGGAGGACGATCTGAGTCTATACAGTCTACAGACCTGGTAACCGCAAGGGCAGGGCTTGAAGTTTATGTCGGAGATATCCATTTCCTCGAGACATAGAGGGCATTCAGTGTCTTCCTATGGACAATTGTTAGCAACATCTACTCAGTCGTTAATACACTGATTGACTCACTGTCTCGTCTTCGCTCCAATACGCGTCCTGAACTCCGGCGAGGACATGAGACTTGGATTGCACTGATGGAGTGCTGGCGCGCATCGCTGGCGCCGGAAGTGGTGAGTGTGGATGGATTCGAGTCGACATGGTCGATTGTAGCGTGTGTCTTGTGCAAAAATATGAGACGGACGACGCGATGTGGCCAGAGGAGGTGAAAGAGAGAGTGCAAGAACGACCAAGACGGAAACGCGACAATTGAGCGCCAACTTTTGACAAAACGCAAACACGCACAAATAATGACCGTGCTCATGTCAATCTGAGGTTCATGTTGGTCAGCATCGAGAAGCAGTTCCGAGTCGTAAAATTTCAACCATGATTAAATTTAACTATATCTACCACATTGCCATTACTAAGTATACAGTCCCCACAGATCCAAACATTACGAGCATGGCTGAGCCTTTAGAAGCCACTATTTACTCGGGCATTAAGATATGATTGATCGGATACTCTGCTAGCATCATCATCTCTTCTGAGGTCAAGGGCTGTGGTTCCTGATGTGCCTGGTATCGTGATCGCTGAGAATAAGGTGGGCTGCCATAGTGCTCCACATAATTTCCACCTCGGAACCTCTCCAAGTCCTCGTCGTTGCAGGTTGACACAAACATATCGTCAAGCATCTTGGCGTAGGTCGCTGTATACTAATCAGCTTATAATCGTGATTCGCAAATTGTAAACAGCATACCTGCGAGAGGGATTCGTGTTCCCGCCTGTACCAGATTGGTTCTAAAAGTACATAGATAAGCGTTGTCTTCATGTTTTGTGGAGAAGAGATAACGCACCGGAGAAAGACGATCTCGGCCTTCAAGCAAATCACCTTGTCTTCCGCCTGTGCATCCTGGGCCGCCTTCAAAAATCTAACCAATACACGACCGGCCATAAACCAGGAAAGCTGTGTGCACGTCCTAAGTAAGCGAGATGACGAGAGCGAAGATATCAAAGGGCTTACAAAGGGGTATATATCTGTCAGCGATACATCGAAGCTGGAAGAGCTGATGGAATGCAAAAGGTCGACGATTGCTCGAGCTGCAGTGATGATCTTGAGTGCAGATTGACATGACGAGCTGCCTGGCTTGGAATACGGCTCATGAAGGTGTATTTGCGTGCTAAAGTATACTCTGTAATTAGTATGCATGCACCACCTAATCTTTGCGTAACTCACAGGTGCACCAAATTCCATGCAGAATACAAGTAATGGTCGAGTTTGCCATCGACAATGGGGTTCTTGAAGCGGGCCGGTATCTTGGATTTGAACTCGTCGATTAAGTTGTCCAACTCGACGAATGCAGTGGTGGTCTTCGGTGGGTCTTTCAACGCGTTACCTTCGCCATTCGTCGCAGGTGCGTAACGAGGGTCACCGGCATAGGCAAGACTTTTGAACCGGATGTTGAAGTTCTTTATCTGCGAGAACAGCATGGACGACTTGATGTGCAGAATAAATGAGTCTGTTTGTTCTGGCGGGTGATGAACCAGAGTATCCCTTCCATGAGACCATTGCCGCTCAGAAGGAAGGACGAGTAGCTACAATGATTATCAGATGTCGCTAGCATGCAAGGAATGGCTGAAGACTCACAGCTTTCTCGAATTGATCGTTACGAAGCGGCAATAGCTGTGCGACATCTCTATCGTCCAGTAACATAGCCCAGCCATTCCCTGCACCGAGTTGTCGCTCAATAGAATATGCTATGAAGCACCATCAGCTCGCTGTACACGTAATAGGCCAGAACATGACATACCAACCCAAAAGGTATTTCGACGTGTCTCATCCTCTAATACATTTCTGGCACTGGCCAGTATCGTCTGTGGTTTATCGTTGAAGGCCCCCGTTGATGAGATGCCGTGAAAAGGTGGGCACACGTTAAGTGCGCATGGTACAGTCGTTCTTATCGACATGGCATTGCAAAGGCAGGCCTGCGGAAATTTAGAGAAGCATTCTGTGCCAATAGAGGGCCGCTTACCTCTATCCACCTGGCAACCGGTCAGTCAGACCCATATAGGTAGGTATCAGATGGCGGGCGTACCTGGCGTGACTCTGATAATACCATGTCAGGAGCATGAGAGCTGAAGATAGACATGTTCGTCAGAGATAAATGTGTATGATAAGCACCGCGTACTCTGTGCATTCTCGAACATTCGCATCCCAACAGCAAGTGCCTCTTCAGCTTCTTCTCTAGCAAAAATCACCTGTTGATCCGCGAAAGTGCTGGCTCGCCTCTTGTTGAGTCTTCTTACACCAGCAAATGAATCGTCTGTATGGATCGTCGGATTAGCTAGTTCATCACTGCATGTACTGTACGTCTTACATTGAAATGCGTCATCGCTCGCCGTGCGAGGTGTATAGGAAGCATACAGACTTCCAATGGCACACATGGCGTGGAGCACAGAACTAACTGGAAATTTGGGGTCCGTTGGGTGTAGGTCCATGGAGGCGAAGAAAGTGGGTACGTGAAACATGCGGTGAGCGTGCATGTAATGAGTGAAGAAAGCCTGTACCCTAGTGTTGTGTCTCAGCGACATTCCTGACAAAAATCGAAAGCGAGTAGAAATACACGTACAGATGTCGAGTGGTAGATATGTCTGGAAGGTTTGAGGGCCATGACATATACAACATACTAGTGGATTGGTCTTCATGTGATGTGACCAATGAGAAAGTACCTCCGACTGCGATGTCTCCAGGAGCGGAAGGAGAGCCACCAGAGTAGTCATGAGACGACGAAGGGGAAGAGATACTGGCGCGTTCTATCGAAGAAGTCGATTGCATGAGACTTGCCACTCCCGCGAGCTGATCCAGAGAGCTAGAAAAGCTTTGAGGTCCCGCCTGATCCAAACTGTCACCACGTCCTGTGTGGGGGAAGTATGCCCTAGACCAAGCTGCTCCATCGTAAGAACCGGACAATGAAGGAGAGCCAGTGGAGTCTGGCAATATCCCAAAATCGCCATTGACAACTAGGGAGGGTTGTGGGGAAGGGTTGTCATGGCCTGTGGATGGAGAACGAGATGTGTGGCTCGCTTTCTCGCGAAGAAGGTTCTCTAGTTCGTCTGAAAGACAGTTAGCCAAGGTCGCTGTCGAAGGGGCACAAGACTTACTGATCCTGTTTTCAAGACGCTCATAACGGCTCTTGGGTGCAGGCGGAGCTGGCTGAGGAGGGGATACTGTGGTGGCTAAGCGTATTAGTATGGTGCTAAGCTGAAAAAAGTCAAGTGTAGGCCACATACCATCGTCAAACGTGCACTCTGGCTGCTCTGGTAGATTCATACGATCATTTGGCGACGCGTGTGCCAGGGCGTATGCGTGAGAGCGTACACAGGTGGAGCACGGTCTCTGAGCATCACTGACAAAGATCAACTTTCAGTATTTTATAGTCCTAATAGTCCGTAGAGGGGAATAGATACTAACCATTTCTACCAGGGTCCAAGGTATATATCAAAAAATGTTCATAGATGACGGATTCTTAATCACTTACCAGTTTGCGCTTTCTACATTGATGGCATGCCTATTCCAAATGATAGCGTCAGCCGGGCATGAACCAAACCGGGGAGGACATGTCCGAACCTGGTTTCGTCTAAGGTTCTGTACGTTCTTATTGAACGGATCAGAGTCATGACGAGAAGAGGAAGAGGCCTTCGGCATTGCTATTATTATAGCCTGCTAGATGTACGTCTGTGAAGCTAGGTGTTGAGTTCTGGGTTGTGTTCATTGTTGATGGCGGATCGACGTGTATTTGAGGACTTGACGAAGAGGATTACCCAACACTCGGGCGCTTTGACTTCCCTTTTGGGCATGCCCGAGTCTCCGTTTATGGCAAGACCGAAGCTCGGGCGCTCCGATCGGGTGTAAGATTTGCATCTCAGCAGTCCTGCGAATCGAGATCTGCCATCTTGCCACCCTTTGGCTCGGGATCTGCGGCCAGGTTCGTAGTACGCAGCATGCGCAAACACATATTTTGCTACGAAATGCAGTCCTATTCTTCAGGCCTCAGGATTTACCTCGGCTCTATCTGTCCTATGGTAGAAAAGCATCATGTCTCCGCGTGTAACCGTTGCTCGGAGTATCTCGCTTCCCCAAGTATGCCGATGAAAAGTGGCTGTTACACTGCACTAGTGAGGCCGCCAGGCAAACTTGAAGCTCAACAAATAACTTGCACTAAAAGCATTAAAATAATGATATGTCAATGAGAATACAGATGTAAACCGGTGTAATCAGGATGAGACGTTGCAGCCACGCATAATGATAGGTGTATCCGAGATGAGGTTAGAGATTGTTCTAAAAGTCATCCTCGTCATCAAAGGCTGCCTTCCGCCGTTGAAACTATCAAGAGCAAGTTTCAATACTGCAGTGTTACTCGGCGTTAATAAGACATACCACAATCGCCCCCTTCTTTGGTTGGCTTTTGCCCTGAGCTGCGTCAGCCTATAGACGGGACAAGGTGAGTCTGAGGTTGATCCATCAGCAAGGCACATTGATAAGTAGCTCACTTTCTCAAGGAGGTCGATCAGTTGTTCCTCCGTTACTCGACCACGCAATTGACCCGTCTGAGCCATACGCAATAAAATGGCTTCAATCTGCCGCGCGCGGTCCTGACTGACCAACGCAATTCGAGAGACTACGGAATCGTTCATCAGAAAGTCTATCACATTGCTCTATACATTCATACAATACATACGTCGTTCCCGAGCTGCAGTATCGAGGACTGTGGCAAGAAGATTCCTTCGCATTTCTTCTTCTGCTACTCGCTGTTTCGTAGCTTCATCGTCGCCAGCGCCAGACCCACCGGCTTCCTGCTGCAATTGCTCCATCCTCGCTGCACGAATAGCCTGTAATTCAGGATCAGCCATGGTTACGAATGTCTTTGACTATTCCAGTGCTTAGGTGGTGGTCAGTGGAAGAGCAGTCAAGTTAGATTACACGATCGGTTCTAACGGCAACTTCCGTTTCGGGAACAATGCTGATCTATGGGCGCCAACGCGTGTATCAAGCATTCCTGCACCTGCACTGCACGCACGCACCGCCGCGACTGTCTGGTGCACGCGGCGGTCGTCCTGCTATCTACTCTTGTCTAGTTCCACCACCTAACCCAGTATGCCTGATTTATTCAAGTTTTTCAAGAAAGACAGAGAGAACGACAAGGCCACACATGGCCATCATGACGACGATCGAAATATCGACCATATCGCTCAGCGCATGGGTGGCTTAACTTTACAGCAGGGAGCAGCAATTCCGATTCCTCCTGGAAATCGTAGAAGATCCACCAACGACTTTGTTGGGGGGTTTCAAGGAGAACATGGTCCACATGGCCGCGACGGTAAACGCGACAAACCACTGCCTGCTAGTCCACCTCCGTTCCCTCAGCCTAACCCACAATATCAGCCTACGCGCTATGCAGCACCTGGTCCATTACCTACACCTCCAGCTATTGTTATGCCAGAGCCCAGCATTCCTGGAAGGCCACCGGGGTCTCTAACGATTCAATATGCCCAAGAGATGTGGAACGGCAATCTCGGGTATACAAACCTCGCCACTTTGGGCCCACCTACACCTCACCTACCTCCACGTCCCAATTCCGATCCATCTGTGCCTACAACTGAGTCCATCTCTGGACGTCAGCCCCGGCCACCCGTCACACCCAAACGGGGCAGCGGGTCTCCTCCTACTCAGTTACCTGCCACTCTTCCTAAACCAGTCAAAGTCTCCGGAAGCGCGTTCTCACCCGCAGGAACACCTACGAAACCTTCGCGCAAACGCTCCGCATCTACCTCTGCGCTACCACCCTCTTCCGCAACGTCCACGACTCCTGGCACATATCAGTGCTCGGGTCTGACCCAGGCAGGTCAAAGGTGTAGGAAGATCGTGAAAGCCAATCCTATATTAACATCCGTACTGGGAGACGACTCCGACGACGAAGGCACCGAGATCCAGGTCTATTGTGCCGTGCACAAGGACAAGGTTCTCGACAAGAAAGAGTTCCTATCACCTGTAACTGGTGAATATGTTAAGTTTGCCGGTGAGCTTCCTATTTGTAAATGTATGAGGCGGTCGTTCATGGGTGATATGTATAGATTACATACCCTCCTACCTTGAGCCTTCGACACAAACGATGTTGCGAGCTCTCATGACAAAGTATGCGACAAAAGCCGATAGAGATGGTTACATCTACTGTTTTGAAATACTAGGTGAGCTAGCATCAGGGTGCTCTACCGCGGTCCATCTCTGAATTAGGCACGGTTTGTTAAGATCCGGACCACAAGGAATACGTGTATTTCAAGGTCGGACGCACCGTCAAGCTGAATAAGAGGATGGATGAGTGGGAGAAGCAGTGTGGGTCCAAGTCTCAGTACTTGCGTGGAAGATGGCCCGAGGTGGATGGAGATGACGAACCGAATCTCATGGGTCGACTGGTGGAAGGACCGAAGGGCAAATTTTGCTTCCGTCTTGAGCGCCTCATACACGTCGAGTTGGCCGATCTTGCCCAGAACGGGCAGTACCTCCTTGCTGGTTTTCCGTCAGTAGAACCGGATTTCTCGGACAACAGCACCCCTTCAAAGCCAATACCAAGGAAGAAGTGTGTGGATTGTATGTTATTCTTTAACTGAAACGCTTCGTGTAGCCGTGCTGACCTTTCCAAGGCGGGAAAGTGCACAAGGAGATCTTTACGTTTAAGAGACCTACCAAAGGGCGGTTCAAGAAACACGAGTGGGAACTAATTGTCAAGCAAATAATCCACAAATGGGGCCGCTTCGTTGAAACGCATGTTGTACAGGAATCGTGAAGGACTGGACCTTCGATTGTACAATCACCACAGAGACATTCTAGCATTCGTTGGATCATACATCTCACATTATTTAGCCACCGTTATATATTTGCTGTATCATGTACTTCTGGATTTATTGTATTGAGTTATTCTGCCAGTTTATATTCGGAGCAAGCAGATGGTGCTTCATTCACGCAGGTGAGTAGCAGCCTTCCAGATGAGAGGCTTATGAGGCATGACCCGTGCATCCCTCAGCGCTGAATATATTTATAGCTCACCTAAATCGATCAGGAAGGCCTTCTCTCCGAAAGCTGTTTTACATACTGCATGGATCATATGCCAACTTCTGATTGGTCATGGCCACTCCGCGACTTGAATACCTGCCTAATCGGGGCACTACCGCCTGTATCAAGCGCTCTCGAGAACAATGGCAAAAAGACGCCCGATAATTGTGCGCCATGCTTCTTCAGCAACAACGACATCCATTATTGTCTTTAGGTATAAATACGCGTCGACATGCGTGACGAACGGCCGTGCTCTTTCTTTGCCTTCAACCACCATCTCTTCCCTCTGCTAACGTCTGGACTTATTCTCCCTGGTGCTTGACGCATCCTTACGAACAACTCTTCTGCTACTCAAGTCAACTAATCGATCGTTCTTACCCTTTGACGTGTACTTTATCAAGCCTGCAGACTCTGAAAATGCTGTTTACGACTTTGTTATCTCTCGCTCTCGTGCCACGCGCACTCGGTGCTCAGTTTAATGTTACTGTCGGAGGCCCCGGCATTCTGAAGTTCGACCCTCCTTTCGTGGTACGTTCCTTTTCTCTAGCTGACATTTTGATGCGTTTGTTTACCTGTGGATTGCTTCCAGAACGCCTCCGTTGGCGATGTTGTGCTCTTCACCTTCAAGCAGAAGAACCACACTGCAACCCAGTCCACCTTCGCCAATCCATGCCAACTTGCTCCCAACGGGTTTGACTCAGGCTTGTGCGTGAATCGCATGTCTCTGGGTTATTCTCTCGCATACTGATAGACTCTTCTCATTACAGCATCCCAGTCGCGGATAACGACCCTGGCCCCTTCCCTGCCGCCCAGTTCATCGTCGAAGATACTAACCCTGTCTGGGTTTACTGTCGTCAAGCAAATCATTGTCAACAAGGGATGGTCTTTGCTATCAACCCCGGAGACAAGTTCGCCGCGTTCCAGGCTAACGCGATGGGCAATGGCACCACACAAGCCTCCAGTAGCGTCGCGTCTGTTCCCGCCCAGACTTCCGCTCCTCCTGCGGCGACCTCTGTGAACACACAACCTCCTGCGGCCACGTCTTCTGCTGTCACGGTGCCTCCCACCGTTTCTTCGGTAGCGAACACTCAAGCCACTACATCTTCCGGGTTCATTACCTCATTTGCCACATCTTCGGTTGCAACCTCCTCCAGCGCACCTTCGGCGAGCTCTTCGGCACTCAGTCCACGCGAACATGTCGTTATCGTTGGAGGTCCCAACAAGCTGTTCTTCTCTCCTTCCAACATCACGGCGGACGTAGGGGACGTCATCACGTTTGAGTTCCAGCAAAAGAACCACACTGTTACTCAGAGCACGTTCGCACAGCCATGTGAGAGTCTGACGGAAACGAGCTCGAGCGGCCAGGTTGGGTTTGACAGTGGATTGTACGTGTTTCCTCCCTCTCATGAAGTTGAGAGATATCAAACTGATGGTTCTCTTTGGTACAGCATGCCCGTCTCCGACGACGTGACCTCCAACTTCCCGACATTCAAAGTCACAGTCAACGACGTGCGTTTCTGACTTGTTCGCATTATTATGAAATGCTGTACTCATCCCAAACTGTAGAGCTCTCCAATTTGGGCCTTCTGCCGCCAAGCTAACCATTGTGGTCAAGGCATGGTGTTTTCGGTCAACGCAGTCGAAAGTGGTCCCAATAACTTCGGTGCCTTCCAAGCCAAGGCCATGCAGCTCAATGGTACCTCTAAAGCTGCTTCGTCCGCTCCCCACTCCGTGTCTTGGATAGGGAAACACAGCCTGATCAGTGTACTGGGTGCGATGGTATCCATGCTTATCTTCACGTAAACAAGGTAGAATTCGATAGCTGGTGCGCTGGACGTACAGCTTCCCTCTTGGACAATTGGACACGACATCACTCACGTTTCATAGACATTCGTTGATACACTCTTACAGTACCTTATTTGCTTAGTATTGTCCGTCGTTACTCTGTATCGTTAGCATTACGTTCCTTTCTGAATGTTATTGTACATCCTGTCCCACGACTCGGAGAGCCCCGAGCGCTTGATGTGCTCAGTGCCAGCGAATGACGCACTGCTCATGCGACCAACCACTCATGGCAGCTCACGAGTCTTTCCTGGTGACAGGCGGCTCAGGTCTCCTCGGCCAACATATCGTCAAGCAACTCTTGGCCAGCAAGCCAGGGGCTACAGTCGCTGTCTTTGATCTCGCAAAACCATTGACAGCATTCGACAAGGACGTCCGCGTGTTTACTGGGGACATCACAGACAGACATGCTCTCGAAACTGCCGTGCAGGAGGTCAGTGCTCGACGTTGTGGCAAGGCTTCTCCCTTTTCTGACGACGAAACTCTATCAGATCAAGGCTACATGCATATTCCACACAATCGCCGTGCTTCCTGGCCCTCCAAGAGATGTGCACTTGAAGGTCAACGTCGGTGGCACAGAAAATGTGATCTCAGTGGCTCTCGCACAGGGCGTACAAAAGCTGGTCTACACAAGTTCAGCCAGTGTTGTATTCGACGGACACGACCAAGCGGGCGTTGATGAGACAGCACCGTACCCTCCTGTCCCCTTTGACTACTACAACGAAACGAAGGCCATCGCGGAGCAAAGTGTCTTGAGTGCCAACGGTCGTAACGGGCTCGCCACCGCTTCTTTGCGTGTCGCGGGGCTTTTCGGGTACGTCTAAACTTTCCTGTCCTGTGTACGATCATTCTTGACTTCGATCGCCTTTTCATTAGGCCAGGTGACAGACTGACAATCCCAGGCTTTATGAACGTGCTCGTTACCGGCAAGACAGGCGTTCAAATCGGCAACAACACGAACCTCTTCGACTGGACATATATCGAGAATGCTGCCCACGCTCACCTTCTCGCTGCCGACCGTCTGTCCCCCTCCCATCCCAAGTTTTCCCAAGTGGCTGGCCAAGCATTCTTCATCTCGAACAACGATCCCCGGCCATACTGGGACTTTCCGAGAGCGCTGTGGAAAGCCGCAGGGCACACTCCGTCGAGGATTACAGTTCTTCCAAAGCCCATTGCCATGATCATCGCCATCCTGATGGAGGTCTTCTGCTGGCTGACTGGACGTGAGGCACTGCTTACAAGGTTCAGGGTAACGTACGTATGCTTGACCCGGTGGTGCAACACTAGTAAGGCGAAGGAGGCTCTAGACTACGAACCTCCAGTGCCGCTGAATGAAGGAATTAAGAGATCTGTGGAGGTCCGTGCTTCTATTCCTAGTAACTACAGTCTGTGGACACGCATAGGACTGTTGCTGATATGTCGTCACAGTTTTGGCAGAAATACCAGGCTCCGCCTCCGTGGAGAAAATCCCAGTAGTGGCATACGATGTGTTGCTTTGTCGGCGTTGCGGATGTTCGTTATATCTACTATACACTTTAATTGCTTTGGCTCAAGGTACTGTCTCTTCATTCACGTTTACGGTTTACTGGAAATCTTAAGTCTGCGCAATCGCCGCGTGAACGACATTCCTTCGGCTTCTTTTCTGCCCGTGGCCTAGATAGCGAGATCTAAACATGACGTGTCGGTACATATAGAGCATATAAAGTGAGGGAGAATTCAGTTGTGACCCTTAGCAGTGCTATCTGTCTTTCCCCCCAAAGCCGCTCTCGGTAATACCCACAGCAATGGCTCTTAGCAACCACTCTGACCGAAACGATCTCGCGCGTCGACGTCAACGGCTACTAGAAGATAACGAAACGGATGACGATGAGGATCTATCTACTACGAACTCAGAGAGACCTGAAGAGTTGTCGCTGCCAGTGAACTCAAACTTCCAGAGCTCCAACATACCCGTGGCACGTTAGACACATTATTACTAATTCCACGTAATCTAATAGAATCTTCGCATTATTCCACCGAACTTTAGATAGGCTCACATACACCTCACGATGGCCAGCCTCCGGACATAGGGCTTCAACCACAACTTGAACTCGAAGGCGCAACAAACGAGATTCGGGCCTCAGCGACGTTCCATGCCAACTCCAACTTGGACAGGGGGCGTCCGGACATATTCGTGCTTTCATCCGATTATGTATTATTCGCCGTACACTCCCACAAGATCCTAGCGGCTTCCACCAACAACTTCGCCCACCTCATACTCCCCACGGGCGACGGTGGCGGTACCTCCGTGTTAGCCACGCTCTCGGACCCAGGCACCCCTGCGCCGCTTGTCCCGATCCTGGCCACGGAATCTTCAGACATTCTGAACGTCATCTTCCACAGCATCTACGACCTCCCGATCGACATGTACAGGCCCTCCTTCGACTACCTCATGTCCGCGCTCCCCGTGTTTGCACATTACGGCTTCAAGCCTCTCTCGAAATACGTCTCCCGCGGTACACCGCTGTTCAACAGCATCCTCAACCACGCACCACTGCATCCCATCGAGACGTACGCCCGCGCCGCCTTCTATCAGCTCGAAGACCTCGCGGTGGCGTCGTCTGCGTACACCTTGACAATGGACTTGAACACGAGCGTCTCGAACTCCGCGGGGGCGCAAATGGGAGCCAACTATCTCATGAAGCTGATCAAGCTTCACGGAGATCGGATCGACAAACTCAAGGAAGCTCTCGACAACGCGATATTGTACCCACACGTCGCGACGAGGCGCTGCTCGGTCGAGAAGAGGAAGCAGGCCATGCTCACATTCAAGGTGGCATGTGCACAGCTATACCGAGAGGCCACACCCGGTCAGTCTAATTCACATCCGTCATTATTATTTTCATATGTTCTGTGACTATCATCGGGGAAGACACAGCTCACTCAAAGACCTACATTTGAGATGCCCGATATCTGAGCTAGTAGTAGTACAGTGAGTGAGAACGAAGCTTACATGAATGTACCCCTTTGCATTTTATTGGTAATGGCCGACTACTCGTGAACGTCTGAACACTGGCTGCTCCTCATGTGTGATCGTAATCATGCAGGAATGTCACGCGCCGCAATAGAGAGCATCATGCGCAGACAGTTCGAGAGCTTCCAAGACTGTCCAGACTGTCTGAAGTCCGCAGAAGCACTCTTGGAAGGTATCTGCACAAAATGGCTTCTGCTTGAGGTACGTGCTCGGTGCTCCCCTCAATCCCTTCACAATTTCTAGTACTTCAAGAACTGATTTGATTCTCTTTTACCAGCGCACCATTTGAGAATTTGACTCAACAACCAAGAATTGATTTGACATGCTTCAGTTATCTGACACGCATGGCCGAGTGTCATGGGTGAGAATTATGATTTACCTCAAGTTTGGCTTTATATCCTCTGTACTGTACAAGGTGTTGGGTAAATAAAGCAAGAGCTGGCAGTGTTGTATTTCCATGCATGACATCTTGCCATAGCTTTTTAGAAAATTGTACGTGTTGATACCATGAGATGTGTGTCAAGGATGTGCATGAGCAACTTAAAGTCATCTTTGGAGTCATCATTACTGTCATATTCAAGAGCCCAGTGACCATGAGTCGGATCCACGTCCAATCATGTCAATGCGTGTCACATCTCACGCGAGGAGTGTTCAGCAAAAGTCCCGAATCGAGGATTCCCGCGCGTGACAGCTCAAAATTCGCCGCGGACGTCATTGAATGCGTGTTATAGAAGTACAACTTGAGTCACGGCGCATATAATACATTTAGAATTGCAGCTACAGTATCATGACTTCTCGCGAGCATGCGCGCAGTTAGAAGGATTCAGGGTGACTGTACTTCAAGTCGACGAAGTCACGGCCCTGGATGGTCTCGATAATCTATTTCGCGAAACATAGTGATCAGCACACAGTCCTTTCGAAGAGCAAGATGATCGTTAAATGGGACTTGCCTTATCGTGGATAGATCCCTGCACCCCCACAGCCTTCTGGAGAAGACCGCCAGATTGGGGAGCAGCAGGATGTGCTCTGGTAGGAACAGACTTGCGCGCCTTGAGGAATTCACGGGCCAGTTTCTACTTTGGAGGTTAGGACTCGCCAGTTAGAGAATGATAAGAATGAAAGTACGTACGTCGCTTTCCTCTGGAGTGAGCTTGGACTTGAGAACAGAGAACTGCTGCTCCTCTTCCTCACACGCGTGGTCGATGAAGGTGGTGACAGCCTTGGCCAAGACGG
Source organism: Irpex sp. M6601 (assembly GCA_037039805.1). Taxonomy (NCBI): domain Eukaryota; kingdom Fungi; phylum Basidiomycota; class Agaricomycetes; order Polyporales; family Irpicaceae; genus Irpex; species Irpex sp. M6601. The sequence continues at coordinate 15,187 of JAXQGN010000106.1, read as the reverse complement.
TATCGTAGTCGGGGGAGTTGAAGGGGTGGGTGTCCGCGTCGTACACCGCACGCTTCACTTCAGCATGCTCCTCTGTAAGGATGAAGCTTAGTAATGCCGAGCTGAGACTGTGAGGCGCATATACGGACCTTTGTTGTGTTCCTCGGCGTCGCCGAGACCAAGCCGCTTGTATTCGTTGTAGAGGGAGATTTCTCTTTACGTCGTGTGAAATTAATGGCTTGACGACCCGCAGAATGTGCTTGACTTACTCGGCGTCGCCGTGAACAGCCATCTCGCGAATGAGAGTGTTGGCGATGGACTTTTTCTGAGTCGCATCCGAAGTCGCGGTCTTGTAGCTGAGGATCGTGAATGAGACATGATATGGGGACAGGGGGGCTTATGCTCACCGTTCGAAAAGGTCGCGAACGTTGTCGTGGTCGAGCTTGACTTCGTGAGTGACGTCGAGGAGAGACATGATGGTATGAGGGACTAGAGGCTGTTAGTTGGTAAGTGTTTTATAGGTGGTCAGACCGAGAAAGCACGCGTCATAGATTGTCATTAACTGCGTCAGTAACACTCAGACTGAGTTGGAGGCGGCGCAAGCATGACCCGCCATTGACGATCCCAAGCACACAATCGAGCACACAAAGAAGGCTGTCAAAACGCAGGAATATGATTGGGCAATCACCGCTTGACAGAGGCTCTCTTCTTGGACGCCTTGACCTCCTTCTCGAACCGGCTCCTCTTTCTCTGCTTTGGGCCCTCGTCCTCGAGCCCCTCCTCGCGCACCCGCACACGTGATCTCTCCAGCACGCTCCCCTTCTTCCCCTTCTGCCGCAGCTCCTCGTACCCGTCCCCGACAATCCCGCCTCTGCTGCGCCCGACAGACCTGAGCACGTCCCCGAACTCGTCCTCCAGCCCCCCGCCACGTCCACTCCGCCCCGTCATGCCAGTGCCGCCGAGCGCGAGGTCCGCCTCGTCCTGCTTCCTGCGCTTCAGGTCTTTCTTCTTCATCATTAGACGCGTAAAGTTCTCCTCTTCGAACTCGTTCATTCGCTCCAGCTCCTTTGCTCGTCTCGACATCAGCGCAGGCGTCGAGCCCAAGCCAGACGCAGATTCTACGTGCGGCATAGACGGGTCCAAGTGTGCCAGAGACGAAAGCGCGGTGGGCACTGGTCCTTTCCGTGACTTGTCCTTGTCCTTGCCTTTCGTGGTCTCTGTGTAGGGCATCGGTGCCAGCTTCGGCGGACGATATATCCCATCTCGTCTTGAATCGCCTTCTGCACCAGCTTCTTCGTCTCCCTCTTCATCTGAGCCCATCTCCTGGTTCAACAGAGCTTCGGGGTTGGGCTTGAACGCAAGCGGATCTACAGGAACATATGGGATGAGACGCATTCTCCCTTTGTATAACGAGATGCTCACCGTTGACAGCATCCCCAGCCTTCTCTTCATTCTCCTCCGCAACTCTGACGAGCTTGTCGATCTGATACTTCATCCTCCCCTCAAGCACCTTGATCTTCTCCAGCACAACTCTCCCCTCAATCAGACTATCCACCCGATCCCCAGCACCATCTCCTCTCGCACCCCTCTCCGCATTTGCAAACGACCCACTCGGAGGCGTGCGCTCTAACAGTGAGTGTCCAATGGCTCGTCGAGCAGAGAGCAGAACAAGGGATTGAAGATACGAGAGCATCAAGTGGGATTTGGCGGAGAGGAGGGAGATGCCGTCTTGCATGTCCAGTTCTCCGGCGTCGACCTTGGTTTGTAGAGACTTGATAACTTCACGTACGGAGGACATGCTGGAGTACATGTCGTCGTATGTGTCTCGAACGTCCTCAAGGAGAGTATCTTCTGCGTGAGTCGCAGACTCGTGTGTGTCTGACATCCTAAGTACGTAGCCCAGGGGTTGTAGGGGCAGAGTGCAGTATGTTGATCTAGTAAATAGGGCAGTCAGTACACAATCAAATTTTCTTAGGAAGAAAAGAAGGTCAGTTAACGGTTTTCTAGGCCGCCGCCCGTAGGCGTAGTGCATGTCTTCAGAGCAAATTTATATTCACTCGGAGCCCAGTGCGTTTCATCATACAGAGAAACTATTCATAAGGGACAGCCTACTCACAGTAAAGGCAATCGGTTTGGTCCAAACCACACAGTGAAGTGGGTGTTGGTTGTGAAGAAATCCCAGCGAGCGTTAACGAGATTTTCATAATGGGCGCTTATAGTGGGAAGATGTCCCAGGACCCTGGACACCTCACCACTCACAGGTGACCCCGAAATCCGCAGGGGACATTAAGTAGGACCATTCGGTTATTTATGGCGCACATCTCTCCTTTGATAATTGGCACATTTATTCACAGAGTCACTGTACTATCTACCCCGCCATTGCGACCTATACTGAGCAGGTGCACTGAAGAACTGCGGGGGCACCGCGTTCATCTGGAACTGCGCCTGATTGAACGAGGCCTGTAGAAGCTGTCCGGGAGTCATCGCGAATTGCGGCGGGAGACTCATAGCTGCTGCAGGCACAGGGGTAGTACTTTGTGTCTGAGCGGGCGTAGAAGCACCTGGGAGCGTCGGAGGTTTGAAGTTCTAAGAGAAGTAGTTAGGTGAGTTTTCTTGTGTCGTCGAGGAAGTAGGCAGAGCGAATGCCACGCACGTATTGCTTTCCCTCCCTATACACTTCTTCAAGCTTCTGGTCGAACGTCCCCTCTGTTTCGAACTTGATGTACGCCTTGTACAGCCGCAAAGCAGACAGCGCGTCTTCGATGGAGTCGTGTGTATCGATCTGGATGTCTTCCTTCAATACATACCACGAAAGGAACCGTAGCGAGAGTCGTCGTTGGCGCGCTTTGATGAAGTACAAGTCGACCGTGTCGATCACTTGTTCAGGGGGGACGAAGATGTCTGCGCGCGAAGTTGTTTTGGTTAGTTCAGCAACTCGGAGGACAGCCAGAAAGGTCGACATACTGATGATACGGAAATCCTTGGACAATCCGTGCCCGATAAAGATGCACCCTCGATCCACGAGTAGACGTAGCTTCTTGTATACCACCTTGAGCGGCGTCAAAGTATGTTTTGACAAATGCGGGTCGAGGTCGCCGACTAGAATAAGTAAAATCAGCGTTTGTACCCCTCTTCGTAACGTTGAACCGTGAAAGCTCACATCTGATGCCAGAGAACTCCGTGAGATAGTCGACGATGACTTCACTTGTGTGGATATGGTCGTCGATGAAAGGCACGCCAGCCTTGGGTCCGTCACCACGGATTACAGACACTCTGGCCAGGCTGAGACGTGCAGGCCGCAGAACCTTCTTCGTCCCGTCCGATCTGTACTCTGTCTCCTCCTGCGGTGAAGGTTGAGAGCTACGAATACGGTGCGATATGCTTTGGTTATCTTACCTGCTGCATCGAGACGAACTCTGCGTCTATCGCCACCAATGTTCCTGGCTTAGGTAACTCATCGGGCTTTAGCAGCTCGTGCTTGATGAGCTTTTTGTCACGTTTTCTGCATAAGATCGTGAATAAGAGCGAGCCGCTTTGTAGACAGTTAGGATATGTCACCCACGTCGCAATGTTCGTATCCTGAGACAACAGAGACAAGTCGATATGGTATGGTAGAGAGCTGAAATCAAGGCGATCGGCCACATCTACCCTTTCGAGATAGAGGACTGTAGGGACCTTCGGTATCACGAGGAGGTCAGCTTAGAGACATCAAATGCATATATTTCGCAGGCATACCTTCCAACTTCCAGGGAAGCTGAGTGCATCTTGCTCGGGAATGTTTCGTACCGTGAAGTCATTGAAGATATACCACGGACTATGATCTTGGTCTTCTACACCGGTATCCTCCTCTTCTGGAACTGGATTAACGGTCAATATGCCGGTCGAAGTTCAGGCGGATCTCTATAATCTTCTCACCTTTGATGATACCAACAAGATGCGATCGTTTGTCCTTCGTCACCACTTGCACAATCATGCCCTTTTTCGAAGGTGAAACAAGGCCAAGAATATACGTCTGACCGAAACTCACTCTCAGTTCATACAAAGCCGTCTCCTCATCATCCTGTCCGTTGATCTGACCACGCAACTCAACAGTGGGCCTCAAGAACGTCTGTTGGTTCCGCCCATCCCTCCAGAATTTGAGAGTCTCTTCTGTGAAGGCGACAGCGTTCACAGCTAGGATTGGAGGAATGTCCTTTGTAGCTATAGACCGTCGAGAGTCGAACGTGGAGAATTGCTTGTTGCAGCTCGGACATGTGGCTTTGTGACTTGAATGCCGTAACAGAGAGTTCCTCAGAATCGACGCAAAGTCCGCTTCTGGTTGCACTTCGTTACTGCTAACCTGTATTGTTTTCGTAAGTACTGGTGACCAGTCAGAGAATACATAGGTCGCTGTCGAACCTTTCTTGGGTATACCATATCCACCACATGCGTCATGTTCTCCTTCTCTCGCACGGCATTGCAGTTCATGCAAGTGATGATGCTCTTGGCGTCGATACCACAAAGCTGAGTGATAGGTGCTGGCGCAGGATCATTGTGACCTGCTGGGGGAGCGAGAAGCCAAGGGTTATGTGGATAGGAGTTCCCTTCGGAGCTGAGGTTGTCCACGAGGAAACGATGGAAAGCCTGGATCATGTGTCCATAATTGTGATCGGCTGATTCTTTACCGTAGTCCATGAGCTCGATGAGGTTGTTCTCTGAACATGAATGTGTTAGGATTGCCAATCGAGTGGTAGGCATTGCTTACTCTGCGCTAGCACCCCGACTGTTTGGCAAAAGTTACTTGATTGACAGTTCGTGCCTCTGGCATCTTCGAGCATACGTATGACAAACCCAAGCTCACAGAAGAGACAATGTTCTCGTGAACAATCGGTGGTAATATGTGACTTTGCCAAACGCCTGATTGGGTGAGTATAATGCAAGAGTTGTAGCATCGCGTTTGTGTACGAGTTGGTGATATGTGTCTCCAATCCGCTATACTCCGTACGATTGAAGAAGCTTCATAAGGACATTGTCAGATGTTGCAGGCTGTCATTGGCATAGAGATGATCACGCACCCAAAATCAAAGTCCTCTACACCGAATCTCGAATATTCAATTTCGGTCTTCCGGTACATCTTGGGAATTGCGTCGGGGTCGTACTCGTACGTCGGTGTTTCTGGCTCCTGGGATGATTGAACGATCATTCTCAACCGGGATGTCTATACAGACTTACATCTCGAATCACTCTACCACTTCTGAAGCGAGCCGCAGTTCTCTTAGGGCCTGACGGCACGACGTTACGACGTCCACGAAGTTCTTTTGGTAATGGTGCATATGCAACGTTGTCGTTGACCTTCATCGTATTTAGAATCTGCTGTGGGATCTTTGGCGGCGGTGGATACAGCGCATTTGACGGCAGGAACTTGGATGTCCATGAAGAGAGGAGAATGTCGTCGTAATAAGGCATACCGATGCTGTTTAGTGGTCTAGATGATAACATGGATATTACGCATGTGCAAGAATAGAAGGTGATATCGACTTACGTTGTGTCGGTCCAATCAATATCGTCGTAAGGCTCTGGTGTGTCAGCCCATTCGACTGGCGTGCCTTCAAATCCATTGAGAGGAAGCATAGCATCTTCATCGGCTGCCGTAAGCATGTGGATCGCGCCCTCAGCATCACCGAACGCCATGTATGTCCCTGAAGGGGAAATAGCAGTGGACGTGATATAGGAAGTAGTATCAAGCTATTTCGTTTACATATGTTAGACACACAATACTCCGTTACTGATGAAGTTGGATGAATACCTGATAAAACTCGGTATTCGTGACATTCGTAACGTCAACCACGTTTACCAATCCTTGAGGTGAGGTCACCACGATCGTACCTGCCTGCTTGGGGAGAAGTTCAATGAACGCAGGACCCGCCGAAAATGGTATTGGTGGCAGGGGTCGCATATTTCGATTATCGTACAATTTAACCAATGGATCAGGGAAGGGGCGGCCTTGTCTGACGAATGGAGGTGAGACAAAACGTCGAGCGTGAGATTGGACATGACTCGCCTTACACCAAGACCTATGCTGCAGATAAAGTTTCCTGATGTCAATAATCCTTGTATACCGCTGCCGTGTGCTTGAACTGCATTCACTGTTGTGCTAGTACGCGGATCATGGCTGCGAATGTACCCGTCCGAGCCACCGGAAAGTACGACGTTGGTCCCATTCACAAGGTGTGAGTATATGGATACAGTTGGTGATCTACGAATCACATCGCCTGTTTGTGAATTGATGGCAAAGAACTCCTGACTCGCAGTGCACGCGTAGAATACTGAGCCTGTGCTCGCATTGCTGGAGAAAGCGGTTACTGCGTTGGGTGTTCTGTAGCGAAAGTAATGAGATATTTAAATACACAAGTAGTAAGACTTCATCTACCTGAAATACCACTTGTTGACACCCCCCTTTCCCCATGCACCAATGCCGTTGCTTGATATCCCCGAGGCACGCACCAGGGAGTCGGTGGCAACAATAGACTTGACGGCAAGATCTCCACCAACCGGAAACGTCACACCACGGATTCCTTGGGCGGTGTAATACGAGGTCACGATTCCTGAATTATTTCCGGCCCATAGTGCGTCGGAAACAGGGTCAAAGGCAAGCGCGGTAATAGGTTGCGGGAACAGATCCCTCTGCTGGGTATTCGGCGGAATTGGATGGTACGTCAGCGCCATTTCATGCTTCGCATGCAATATGCAGGACTGTACTATGATACAACGGCTGTTAGTTTAAATGTTGAGGGACTACCCAGCCGGTAGGTGCTGCCAATGGCAGTGGAAGCTACAGCTTAAGTTGGACGCGCGATCAATACACGCGTGTATAATGAGCGCTAGCCAGATGAGCGCTCGGCGTTCCATCTCAAAGCTCGTATACAACGACATGGCAACTTTTGCACAGCATTACCGCTATAATGGGTACCTAATCGACGCTAAATACATGAATTCACTAGTAAGAGACACCCTGTTCAATACAGCTAATATTCAAGAGGATACTCCTACTTGCGTCCGAGCAAGTTGGGCCGACCAGCAGCCGTCCAAACGAGATCTATGCCATAAGCGAGAGCATTCACGATGATCCAAAAGACCATAGGAATCACTCCCATGAGGAAGTTCCCCCAAAAGCCTCTCCGAGTCACCGTCTCCCACAGCTCGGTCTTCACAATATCCGGTGCTTGTGCACTACGGAATGGACCTACCAAGCGGTAGAAAGTCGTAAAAGCCGCTCCAAAGCTATGCAGTCATCCGTACCGTTAGTGGTCTGCCGAGAAGAATATATTCACAATCTCGTACCAGTAGCACACGAGAACATGCAGTCCGTGTTCAGTGAACAATTCCCACAGACCCGGTGCGGCTCCGATATCTCTAGCGAGCGTGCTCATGTATGCTCCATGGTCCACTGCGTACCTGACTCGCGCGGTCTTCTTCACTAACAAATGATAGTGGGGAGGACTTAATGGGCGCTGTACTTGTCCTTTGAGGAGAGACACCCAGAAGAAGCTCTGCATTTCGGCGATAGGAGGAATGGCACCTGAGGCCATGAATGTTAGAGAGCCATAAACACGGATTGAGGACAAAATCTCGTACCTATTCCAGGACGCAAGAAACCAATGAACGCGACTGTCTCGTCTCCACTCCTCACGACATCCCGAATATCCGCATCACTAGCAGTCGGATATTTGCCTTCAGGATCGAACAAACTAAAGTCCTGCGTGTAGCCCGTCGCAAATATGACAGTATCGGGCCTAATATCTCGATTCCTCATCCTAACTGCATCTTTCCTCGTCGACTCCGGGAATATCACGCGCCCGTCCTTGTCGAAACTTTCGGGAAAGGGGGCGAAATCGACGGTGAAGTCGGTGATAGGGGGCATGTCTTCGGGTGGGTCGATGTATCTGGCGACTTTCTCCATCCAGGCAGGTCGGTTGCGGTACGGGCGATTGATGTATGGCAGCGCCTTGTGTGACTATTGGTTTCGCTGTCAGTCTTTGTATCATGCCCTAGATGGGGAGAATAACCTTGTTTAGCGCAACAAATGCTCGTCCAAGTTTCTCAGGCGGAAGCTCGCCAACCTATGAAGGATTGATTACCACATAGCTATTGACGCAGTACCCAAAAGTGCGTACCCATTGGTTGCACCCAGCATGTGTTCCGGTCAAGAAGCAGAGAACCCGTTTTAACACAAAGTCTGAGATGCTGTAAAAGTCTTCGGTAAGTGTGTACGGTATCCCGAGAACGGAATGTAACTTACAACCAGCGAATACGCGATTCAGCTATCCAGGGATGCTGTAGGAGCAGGTCAGATAGTATTCAGAAGATTTGAATCACAATGTTACCACTTACGACGTAGGCTGTTTCGGCGAGGTTTGTGATCAAAGTATCGATTGGAAGTGGACGCTTCGACTTGAAGGGCATTCCAAACACTTCAAAGTCGTTCTATCGAGCAGTAGTCAACGTCAGCGAGCTCCATACTCTATAAATCGAACTCCTGCTTACCAAAGCCTTCGGGATAGACAAGAACCTACAGTCACCGTTAAACGCCTTTCCAGTTCAAAATGACAACAGACCTCTCACCCAACTCTCGTACACAACACAGCCTCCTCAGCCCCTCCCTTCGCACTCTCATACGCCAAATCCAACCCCGTCTCCCCCGTCCCAAGTATCAAAACCCTCTTCCCACTAAGCTCACTCCGTTTCTTATACTTGGACGAATGATACACAGCAGGCTTAACCACAGTCCCATCCGCCTTCACCCGCGGAGGCCTGTTCAAGACGTTCTCGATGCCTGGTATCGAAGGTATGTGGGGGACGACGTGTAGCCCCGTGCACATGGCGATGTGGGAGGCATGTATCACGGTGGGTGTGGTGTCCCATTCGCCTGTTGAGAGGTTCTTCTTGATGTAGGAGACGAGGTGGCCGCCTTTGGGGTTGGTTGTGTCCCGTGCGATGCGGACGACGCGGGAGTTGTAGTTGATGCGTGGTGTAACGTTGAATTTGTGTGCGTACTCTCGGAGGTACTGTACGTATCGCTGTGTGGTAGTAATAGTAGCAAGATGTCAACCCTTCGCAGTGGTCGGCTTTCGCGAGTGAGCAGTGGAACGTACAGGCAGCGAGAGGTGGTCCGGATGGTCCAACGGCAGCCGAAAGTCAGAGAACGCAGTGAGCTGCTTCGAAGACACAAGGTCTGAATTCTAAACGCATTCAAACGTCACATATCAGCTCGTGGGTGTCGTATGAGTATAGTATGGCAAGCCAGCTGACCTCGTACGAACGATACTGGAACGTACCGCCCAAGTCGCCTTCCTGCTCAAAGATGACTGGGTCGAAGGGAAAGTCCTCTGTGGCGGACTCGAGCAACGTTTTGCAGGTCACAAGGCCCGCAGGCCCTGCTCCGATGATAGCCACCTTCATCTCTCTAGAACTGGTATATGTGGGTCAGCGCGGCGTGACGGAGAGTTCAGGATGAGTTTGACAGTTACTTACGTTTGGATGCACTAGGAAAGTTCAAGGATGCAGGGAGTGCGCAACCAAGAGCCCGTGCGAAGATGCTCGACATCCTGATCCCAGGCCTTGTGGGTTGCGACATCGAGTGCAACGATGTTGCCTGCGGTGCGGTGGGAGATAGGATCATTTATTGCAGCCGCTGGCTGGTCCAGAGCCGTGCGTGCGTGCCTGTTCACAACATACACTGGCAGATATATCACATGATGAAGCCGTGAGGTTGCCGTATGTCCACTTCCCAGCATGCACACGCAGCAACTCCCAAAAAGATCAAATAAGTTACACACAACACTAACTACATACAACGCAGAAAGCTATCGGTTTCACATCCCACACCAAGCACTCTACGTACTCAAGTCAAGTCAAGTCAAGAAACTCGATACTCAATCAAGAGGAACATCAAGGTTAAAAGCATTAAAATACGCCTCCGGAAAATACCTCGCCCTGACACTGCGCCCCCCAAAGAACCTCCCATCGAGCTCCCTCACAGTCTTCCACGCGCCCACAGGGCCCGCAAACAGCACGTAGATACGCACGGCTTGGTCCTCCGTGGGAGGCGGCGGGTTGACGAGGTGCACTATCACGCGTTCGACGGTGCCGTTCTTCGCGCATTCGTCTCCTGCGATGCAATACGGTCAATAAAAGACGGCGTGTGTATTATGGGAGAGCACTCACCAATCTCCTCTCTAAGATCATCATCATCCACATCCTCCGGACCCACCATATTCGTCAACACAACAACCCGACTAGGCTCCCCAAACCGCTCCCTATCCTCCCTCGCCTTAGCATCCTCGTTCTTATTCACGATCTTCCCCATCTTCGACGCAACGCCCTTCCCCTTTCCTTTCCCTTCGTCTCCCTTTTTGCCTTGTCGCTCGACGGTGAGCGCGTGGACGATACCGCTCCCGTCGGCGCCGAGACCTTGGCCTTCTTTGTGGCCCCATTTGGCCATCATGCGAGCGGCGAATCCTTGTCCGTCTCGTCTAGAGATGAACAAGCCATAAGCCAACTTTACCAATACAGCATGAGAGCGAAAGACGTACTTCTGAGAAGCCGCTACCTCATTCGAACCCGGTGGAGGTGAGACACTCGCACTTGGCTCCGCGCCCGGAGGGGGAGCAAGTGCCGCGAGTTTCGCAGCAATAGCAGCTGCAGCCTCTCTGCTACTCTTGATCTTGTCTTCCGATACTGCAGGCGGAGGGCCGCCTGGTGGAGGAGGCGGGACAGACGCTGGCGGTGCGAAGGGGTTATAGGCCAAAGCCGGTGGTTCTGGGGTCGGTGGGCGGACAACCGGCGGTGCTGAAGTTCGTTGAGACAGAGCTAGGCGACGTAGGTACGCTTCTTCACCCGATTCTGCTTGGGGTGGGGCGAAGGGAGGTGGCGCACCGAATCCTGGAATGTCGTCGCTTGCGTTGCGAGGCGCAGGTAGTGCAGCGGGCTGTGGTGCGAGGGATGGTGGTTCTGGAACTGCTGCGTGAGGCGGCGAAGAAGGTGGACGGATGCCAGCTGATAATGCCAGACGACGTTTGTATGCGTCATCTCCAGAGAGATCGACGGGTACGGGTGCGGCAGGCACAGGGATTGCACCCAATCCAAGTGTACGAGGCCGATCGTAGTCTTCATCGTGGTCAAACGTCTTCGGGTGGTCGTTGTCGAAACGCCCTAAAATAAAGAAAATTATAGAGTGCATCGATATTGGGAGCAACACAATACTCACCAGACTTCCTTGGCCTTTCGTCCTCAGAACCACTACCGTAGCTTCCTTCAGAATAGCTACTGCTGCGACGGTACCTTTTGCGGTCCTCTGCTTGGATCCGCTCTTCTATCGCCCGCAGACGCCGTTCCTCGTGGTCTTTGCGCCTCCAAATTTTGTACTCGTTGTAATCGTTGGGTCGCATTGGATCGTACATTTCACTTGGGTCCCATGTAGAAACAGGTGCAGCGAATTTATTCTTGAGACCATGCAGATAATAAACTCAGATGTTAGTACGGCCAAGAATGAATGCACACACACCTTTTTGTTCTTTTTTCCACCTCCCTTCTTTCCACCTCGGCTCTGGCCCTGTGCCTTGAAGCCGTTGACATCTTCATCGAGTATCATGGAAGGTGGTTTCACTTTCTTCCCCCAGCCTTGTGTGTTGGACTGCGCTTCGGCGGGAGCAGCATCCTGAGTCGACAATGTTGGCGGAGCGAAAACAACGGCAGTGCTTGAAATGGATGCGGGCAATGATCCAGATGAGGTCGAGGTTGAGGCGATCGTTGTCGCAGATACCGATGCATTCACCGGAAGGCGAACGACAGGTTTAGCCTTTTGAGCCGGCCCACGGCGCACGGGTGCGAATGCGAGGCTTGCAGACCATCCTTGAGAACGAAGGCGTTTCCAACGAGTAATTGAGGAGGTTTAACCGATTGAGACGGAAAGCATGAACGACGGGATCGTGAATAATGGGCTCAACATCGTCAAGGCTTTAACATGAGAAGAGATACCGGCTGTAGCCTTCGCAGAGGCACTAGAACTTGCTTCGGATGGGGCACCAGAACTGGCTGCTGCTGCCGTTGTTGTCGCTGGCTCGACAGGTTTTGCGACCTCGACTGCAGGGGTAGGGGCGGGCGTCGAGTCGGGCTGTGTCAATGCTGAGCTGATTGGTTTGGAGGACGAGAATTGGATGCCGCCGTAGAGGCCGCCTGCTCTGCTCGACATCGTTGTTTTTCGCTGAGGTCGTCGTGGTCGATTGCAAGGATGCACGACTCTTTTTGAACCCGTACCATCACCATCCGGAAATTTCCCACGGTCTATTCACTGCCTTCCTCGACACCACCCCACTTCCTTTCCCCCCCTGCGAGTTCTTCAGCTTCACAGGAATCCCATTCTACTACTCCAACACCGCGTGAATAACCCCCCTCAAAGAATCCAACTTACCAGGCTTCTCAATTCAACCCGGACCCTTTTGTCAATCAGCCTTCGCTCACATGTCAGATTCGCCCCCGGGAGCAGACGTGCCTCCTGGCATATCTCGCGCCTCTAGCATCAGCCTTGAATACACCCCTCCTCGTGACGACTTCAGAACCCTCCCACGTCTCCCCTCTCCTGCAGCTGGTAGCCTTGAAGGCCAGCCTTCACAAGCACCCCCCTTCGTCCCGCCTCAAGTTCCACAAGTTTCTATCGGTCCCGACGCTCTTGGTCCCGGAGCGCCCGGATCCGAGGAACCCCACGATATCGATCTCTTTGGTCCAGAAACCGAGGATCAACCTCTGGACGACGACTACTCTCCCCCTTTCGGTGCCTACGTCGCATACGCAAACGATGAGCAAGTTACCGAGTCGCTCCCCGTCTTTGCCACCACCCTGTCCACTCTGGCTGCGTTCATCACCGAACCCCGTGTCATTGGCCGCATTCGCAACCTCGCGGGTGACGCCACCTCGTTCGATAACACCATCACTCCCATCTACAACAACATTCGCACGCTCGTAAACCAATGGAACTCTATTGTAGACAACGATATCCGTGTGCGTACCAATGTCTCAGAGCCAGCTCGCCCTCAACCATCCCCATCAGCCGCTTTCCCTCGTCCCGCTGCACAACCCAGCGCACCAGCACCCGCTCCCACTCCCACTCGCCAAGTCCCGCCCGCCACGGCTGCAAGGCGTGCCATGCGCATCGGCGGTGTCCCAACCCACCACACTGTCCAAACCACCCTCCCATTCGTCCCTGCGCATAACCCACCACCCCCAATTCCGATCGCCACTCGCCCTCCTCCCACTTTCGCTCAGGTGGTCAAGAACCCCAACACCTCAAACGTTGTTCTCGACACAGCCAGGATGCTCACTGCGGCTATGCCTGATGCGCCCGCCGCAACCATCTTCGATATGGCCTCCCGCATGGCCCCAACCCGCCCCGCCAACCGAGCCATACCCAAGCACGCTCCTCGCGGTGCCACAAAAGTGATCACGGTAAAACCCGCTGAAGGCACTAATGTAAATGTTTCCCAGATCCCCAACGACCAGGCTCTCTTGAGTGAGTTTGCCCTCCTCTACGAGAACGCCAGGATGGACGAACGACTACCGGAAGACGCTCCCGACGTCATCTTCGTACGATGGATGAACAACACGTTGCACATCCAATTCCGCACCTCTCCAGTTGACGGCACAGAAATGCTCGTCGAGAACTTCTGGAACCACTGCCCTGGCCTCAACGCCGCGCAGCCCGTAGTCTCAAAGTTCCGTTTCCGAAACGGAGTCCTATACAGGCGTGTCCCATTCCCTGATCCGTCTACTGCTAATTCCCCCGCTTCCGTTGAGCAGATCCGCCAATCCCTCCTCTCCCAACCAGCCTACGACGGCATCACCCTCATCGGCAACCCGCGCGTTCAAATCGCGGAAGGCTCCACTTATGGCAACGTCTTCGTTGACTTCCATGACAGCTCCACCTCCCGCTGCATGCGCCAAATCATGCGCCAGGTGGTATACATCAACGGCTCTGTATGTCGAGCCGTCCAAGCTCACAACTTCCGCCCAGCGGTTCCTCGCTGTGCCATCTGCCAGCGCTGGGGCCACTCCTCCCAAATCTGCCGCTCACCCGTTGTTCGATGCCCCATCTGCGCCCAAGCGCATGACGAGCGCGAGCATGACCGAGTGGCAGCCAATGCCTCCCCTAAGTGTTTCAATTGCAGTGAAGCACACCGCGCTGACTCTCCCGTCTGCACCTACTTCCAGCATCGTCGCGACCGCGAATGGATTGAAGCCCACCCCCCCGCAGCTGCAACCCAAGCAGCTCGCAACATCCCTCACATCGATCTCCGCCAACAGGCTGCACGGCTCGCCAAGGCTAAACGCGGCCAACGCATTGGCATGGGCCGAATCACTAACTGAGTACCCATGGCCAACAAGACTCAGTATAATTCGCAAGTATTCCGCGTTATTTCGTTTAATGCTAATCATACCGCAAATAATACTGCAGCAGCGCTGCAGAACTTTCTATTTGCTGATGCCATTTTCATTCAGGAACCGTCTTACTCCGTGCTTAAGCACGTACCGTCACCGACAAACCCAAATGGCGACGAGTTCTTCGGAACTCAAGCACAGCCTGCCGACTGGCTCCTACTCGAAGTACGCGACATCCACAACGCCCGAGTGGCATGTTACGTCAACCACCGCTGGAGGGGGGCTAACCCTCGCACAAGGCATGACATCATCTCCCACCCGCACCTCCTATGTTTCTCTCTCATGTTTGGAAGTACTGAACGTTTCTTCCTCAACGTCTACAGCCATCCAGACACCCACGAAGGGACCAAAGCACTCATTCAGTCCCACCACCTCCCTCCTTTCACCCTCATTGCTGGCGACTTTAACTCCCATCACATGCTGTGGGAGTCTGCACGCCGCAATGACGCACATGCTCAAGACATCATCGACTTCATGCCGGATGTACAGGTGTCCCTTCTTAACACGCCCGACGTCTTCACCCACTTCCCACATCGTCGCTCCTTTCAACCTTCCGTCATCGACCTGGCTTGGCTCAGCTCCGAGCTAGTTGTAAGGGATTGCTATCCCTTTCGTACAAGGTAAGTTTGACCGAGCTTTATTCGGAACCTACGCGTAGTACAAAAAGAGATAGATGCCAGATCTCATAGGAGATCTGGCGTACATGTATCCGATCAATAACTATACAGTATTTACTAAA
>JAXQGN010000105.1:0-69033 GCA_037039805.1 Irpex sp. M6601 | reverse complement strand
TTGCGCCACCTACGGCATTCCCCGGCTGTGCGACCAGCTGCCGGCCAACGTCTATCGATATTGGGCCAGCTGGAAGCATATCATTACATCGCCTACTCACTACTAGCGCAGAGTTAATTTACTGCTATATCTCGCGTCTGTACGCCACCGCAACACCGGGCGTTCACTCAGGCTCTCGCTCAGCACTGGCATATCGGAACTTGCGGCACTTTATCCCCAGTCAGGGAGGGTCCATATGCAAATGATCAACCCTCGCGCTGTCCTTCTCCGTTGTTCTGGGACACCTCGAATGCACGAAGCAGCGCATGCAGCAGAGTGTCGGCATGTCAGTCTTCAGACCGAGCACCGATAGCCTCGACGCCTGGCGCTTGTTCTTGCGGGCCTCACTTTCAGTCGCTGATGACGATCTTGCAAGGGCGTCTGATGATTCTTTTGTGAGTCTTCTCGTCTGATGCTACGGACGCATGGAGATAATTGGATGCTCACAAGGTTTCCTAGGCGGCTGCGGTGTATTGGCTGTGGCGTTCCAGGCGTCTTTACTTCAAGCTTTTCGCACCAATTTCGCGCCATCTATTCTTTTAGTCTCGTTAGCGCCAGACTCTCATGACATCCCAAATTGGGAACCCTGTCATGATTCCCAATTTGGGATGTCATGAGAGTCTGGCGCTAACGAGACTAGGCTTCAACAACGCCTGTGTCCCCGAGAAGTACGGACTCGGAGCTGGAAGTCTCAATCGATCCTCCAGTGACCTTTGGTACCCGGCCTAGGCAATATGAATCCCACCTGCGCCACGTACTGGGTAAGACTGGATGACATCGAGAATAGACGAATGAATTATGGGGGTGTTTGGGGGCCCGCTTAAGTTCTGTGAATCCTGAAATTGACGGATTCTTCGCCACGTGGTCATGGTTGTGGAATTCATTAACAATGAGTAGGACATCGGATTGTGATACCTCTGGCCTATCACTACAAATGCGTCACTCTGTACTTTCATGTCTCTGTGTGCTACTGTAATCGTAGTCAAACTTCGTCTGAGCTGCTTCTACTGGTCCTCAACGAGAGCGCCAGTATTTGCCACGTGAACCAGCGTCATTGCAGTCTGGTGGCGGCCATGTCCTAGACTCTGCTTGGACTCCAGTGCGGACTGCTCCATGTTCCACTCAAGCCACGACATTAACGTACTCTATCTAACATAAACTGAAACCTCTTGGACTTCCACTCTCATTTACAATTTACTCATTGCTCTGAACAACCCAAATGCCCATGCATCTTCCTTTCACTCCGAATCATGTCCAACTCATCTCGGCTTGTTACCCTCCCAATGCCGCTCTCTTGACTTCAGGACCGGATTATCGACCGAACTCTCAGGAACTATCTCGCATGACATACTATGCCTCCAACAGGCCGGGAAAGATCAACAAGCTTGCAAGCGAATTGGAGAGGAGAGTGAAGATTGATAGTCGTAAGGCAAAGGGCGGAAACTTACGAGCAAGAGCGTATGTTTCAAGATATGGATATACCTCGTATTGGATTATCTAAACCATCTCAAAGGTCGCTCCTGATTACGTTGGCCATTATCAAAGCTCTGGCTATCGAATGTCGCCGTGATCTCGCTCTCCTCACAGGGTCTCTCCTAACATCCGTGAGCGTGACTCTGTCTGCTCTGTCTTCCGACCTGGAGGTTGCCGCGAGGGCTGGGAGTGTCGTAAGTGCTATGATCAAGTATTCTGAAAACTGATCAGTGACAGGATTTGTAGTTCACAGCTTGGACGACGTATACAGATGGGCATCTTATTGAAGTAGACCAACACGTCGCGCAGGACTACATGTCCTGCATTCAAGTTTTCTCCCTGATGGGCAGGGCCGACACTGGAGATAAGGAAGTAACAAGTCGGTGAGACACACTGTATATCTCTCTTAGGGGACTGTGCTGACAATATCATGAGATCCGCAGAACGCGGCTTGTCGGTTTGGCCGCTCTGAGTGGTGTAGTGACCTCAGAAGCTCTGTACAACTCAACCACGCAGCTAAAGATGCAAATATCCACGCTTATACCCGCGCTCCTAATACCACTACTTGACGAGGATGTCGCTCAGCTGGAGCAAGAGTATGTCTTCCGACTTGCCGCTCGTGTGACATGTGTTTATTAATCACGAACTACTACAGAGCAAGTAAAGTAAAGGTTCAACCCAACACTTCGCAGATGGGCGAATTCCGTAATCGGCCAGCTATGGAACGACGTGCCGCTTCAATACATCTACATATCGCTGGTGAAGACGGGCCGTCTTCACGAGAAGTCGCAAACGCTGCGATTCGAGCTCTTTCCTATTTGTTCGGGCATTCGAATGGTGGCCAGGCAGCAATATCTATCCAAGCAGCGATCGACTGCTTCAACGACGCGAATACATGGGACAAGACAGACCATTGCTCGTGGTTCGTTGTTCATGCTGCGGAGTGGACACAATACCAGTATCGGTACGCCATTCCGACAAGACTCGTCGAATGTCTCATGCAGGATCAGGATACATCGAAGAACATCTCTCGACCGAAAGCTTTAGCTGCCATGATAACTGCAGTCTTCAACTCACCGATACCGCTAGTGAACCTGTCCACCTCTGACATCATTTCGAGCTTGATAACCGTCGCCCTGAGACGGATATTAAAGGACCCAGATGATGCCCTTCTTCCTGCCCTTGTGCGCGGCGTCTCTTCTCTCGGCACACATGTCTACTACGCGGAGCAGATCCAGGACCTTGCCGGAGAACTTATCAGCCGTTTGGTAGCCGTCGAGACGACTGGTCTTCTTGCTGGCGTCAAGTACGACGATAACAAGGCTCGGGTTCAAGCCATTCGATACCTCCTTGCCGGCTTGTTGGGCCTTATACATTCAGCTGAAGTTCATGACGATGCAGATGCAGAAGGTCAGAAATCTGGTCCTTCGAGCCCTGTCCTGGGTGGAAGTAGTACTGGGCATGGAAGTACGGAGCCCAAAGGGACTTTGAAAGCGCCACGAAGACGGAACGTTTCACCAGATGTCTGGCAAGACACGATATCCCTGCTTTGCGACAGTGACTATGCAGTGCGAGCGGACTACTCTGCCACCCTTGTATCCTATCTGGAGAGAGAGATCCCAAAACTGTGGGATGTCACCGACACAGATGGGGTCAAACGCATGCGACCTCTCGCTGATGGTCCAGTTCAGCAGGCGAACGTAAATTACACTGTCTTGCATGGCGATAACACCACTCGTCTGCTCAATTCGCTTCATGCACACCTTTACGTCCTTGCCACCTCTTCTAACCTAGGCTTTCCCCCTGCCAATACTGCTCCATCTTCACGGCATTCAGTGAACGGCGATGTTGCACCCTCGACTGTGGCGACGGACGAGAGCAACATGCAGGACCTGACGGATGCTGTGCCGCAGATTCGCCGTTCGCTGGCCATACCCAGGACGCGCAAGGTGTCGGTCATGCAGCGTCTACTCCAACATGTACCCTCAAAACTCACCGCATCGACACCCGTATCTGCAACACTATCAGATTATGGCAACGCACTGGCGGTTGTTACAGCAGTATTCACCCATCTTCCTGTGCGTGGGCTGTTGACCGGCGTGCCGATGTTGCTGGCCCTGAACTCGGCCATCCAACCGGATGGCTCTGAAGTTATCACACCACGAATAGCTGTTCTCAGAGAGCTACTCGTATCTGCGTGGTCCACACTGGCCAAAGTGTGGGATTGTCCAGAAATTTTGGAGATCATAAACGGGGTAAGTGTCGTTGTCCGGATTCCTAGTTTAAGTCTAATCATCCGTTTTGTAGGGTACACCGCCGGAAGTAGAAACAATCCTTCCTCCACTACCTACCTTGGAACCAGGCGAGTTCCGCGACCGTTTCACACCCGCGCCCATACCGGAGAATGTAGCTTCGAGTAAATCATATACGCTACTCGACCCCGAGACTCTCATCCTCGCCATCGTCTCGAACAAAACTATTCAAGACGCAACAGGTCTGGACCGTCAAGGTCTATTGCGCAAGTTCAGTGTACCATGGTCTGCAGAGTCTGCTTTCCGAGATGGTACGTGCATGTCTATCGTGTTTAGTTTTCATGTGACTCATGCGGGCACTCAAAGCGGTTGAAGCATCGTCCAACGGCGGGGACTTCCGTGCAGACGCGCTCGCACCTTTGGTCAAAGTTCCGCCAGCATTCATGCACATCGATAACCTTTCACGAGCCAGTCTCGCCCGGTCAACGCGCGGTGTGGGTGTCACCGACCTGCGCGAGGCATTGGAAGGGCGAAGTAGCATGTCAAACCCGAACCTTCGTGAGACGGCGGGGTCGATATCTACCTTTGACCATACCTCAGCAACACACGGAGACGCCCTCAAGCTGACACCTGTTCGCTCGAGGACCTCTCAGAGGAATAAGCTCGCGGGACCCGGAGAGGTCAAGGATGTGTTGAACAAATTGGGTATTGGGAAGACGAATGGCGTCGGTATGCTCCGACCGTCTTTCGCCATGAAGAGACCAGAACAACGGTAAGTTCAATCGAATGGTGCTTCTCATCGCGCCTTGCTTATTGCTATCATAGCTCTACCTCGAATCTAGTACCGCCATACAAAACGTAGTGAGACTACTACCTCGCACGCGTCGAACACTACTTTTTCTCACTCTTTATTTTTCTGCTATATCGTCTATTATGCATATTGGGACATTAGAGGATCCTCGTACACTCATTCTATTGGTTCATTCTGTTTTCAATCGTCTCTACGTTGTTTATTGTCGGATTCGCGTGCCATTAAGTACGGTAAATCACCTCGGCCACTCCAATGCACCGTGCTATGAAAATTGCCGTCATATTGTATGATGAAGCCAAAATGATCACTGTCGGCGTGCGGTGAATAAATAAACGGTATCTAGAGAATCAACGACGTCGTGAGCTCTGTATACGCCTCCTCGCTTGCTCCTCTCTCTCCTTCCAGAATGCTATCTCGCTTTGCGCCTTTGGATGGCTGACAGGATGAGCCCCATCGCTCAACACTTGTAATACAGCCTCGGAGAATGTAGCCTGTGCGGTCGCTTTACCGTTGGGGTCAGCAATCTTGTCTGTGTGGTTGGTGACGAGCTTCACAACTTCCTGTCGGAGACGGAGCAAGCTGCGGCCGATACGTAAGTTTAGGATGTAATGAGATGGGATTTCCTTCTTACTTATTGAAGATCATAGTCTCCTCCTGCTGGCTTGTCAAGCTAACGCAGGAGTTAAACATGACAGCATAACGGTGGCAAATCTAACGGTGAGCCGTCAGTTTATGCGTGTCGGTGACCTCGTCATAAGACTCACGCTCTTCACAGCGGCATCGCTGGTGGTGACCTTCCTGAACATGGAGCCGAGGGTGGTTGCCGAGGTGCCTGTGATAATGTTAGTGAACTTGTTTCTCTATCGATCCAGTTTCTACTCACCTTCTGCCAGTCTCTTAACGCCGTCAATATGGTCAGCCATACCCTTCTGCCACACCGGCCACATCTTCAATCTAGTTGTGAAGATGAACGTCTCTAGCGGGGTACAACCCCGCTTTTGGACTTCAAGCATCACATCCTCCGTGAGCCTAATAATCGTCAAGAGCGGGACAGTCGGATGTGGGACCACAGCAGACGTCAAAAACGTCTATCATACTCGTTATTAGTTAAAGCGTAGGATGTAATGAAGGTACCCCTACCTGACAATATTCCAGCACTGGATCAAAAATTTGCTTCCATACCGTGCTGAGAGCACCTAACTCTTCCTTTGCCTCCTTCAACTCCCCGCTTAGTCCAGACGCTATGGAAGCCGACAGCGGTAGTGTCTGCCCAATCACACTGTTTATACTAGTTAACCTAGCTCGAGGCGTCCATCCCACTTCTGAGCCGTTACTTCTCGTATCGTCGAAGTCCGGGCGAGTTGGAGAGCTCATTTGATCGGGAGAAAGTAGCATCGAGCTTGTCTCGGAATTTTGTTTCGATGGCGCAGGTGGCTGAGGAAGTATCGGAGGCGGTTGAGAAAAGAATGACATGATGAATGTCCACTCTGCTGTCCCGTTGTCGAGAAGGACTAGCAGAAGGGACCGCACAAGAGCTTCAATAGGCTCTTTCTATAACGAGGCAACTTTAGAAAAGACGCAATGTGAGTATCAGCATATTGAACTTACGTGTGTCTTCTGTTCAGCCATGTACGCCAGAACAGGTCCAGGACCATCTATTCGAGCATGGGCCAAGCGGTCTATCCCAACGTCAGGTTCGGGTCCACCCTCCCCAGCACCAACCACAATCGTCTCGGTACGTTCTGTAGTTCGCGCCTGCATTCGCAATCAGAACAAAGCTGTTGATGAGGATAAGAAAACAGTAACCTTGATCCATCCCAGACTCCTGATATACCGTCTAAAGCCTGTTTCAAAATATGTTCGCACCGTACCGACATATGCTCTCTGCACCTCATTGGCAACGTTGGGAGCTTGCCGTTGCAGGAAGACAAACAAGGGCCGATATTTCAAGAAGACGGACGTTTGCAGGACACTGAGGTTGGTCGTCATGCTCGTGCGTATTGGGTTTAGTAGTGCAAGGAAATGCACGCGAAGTTTCGTTGCGGCCTATAGGAGTCAAAACCAATGGAAATCAATCGAGGGATTCGTGATGTACTTACCACTATGCGCAGCCCTTCTGCAACTTCATGAAGATCCCTTGCGGCCTTCACTCTCCCTCGCAGTTTCAACGCTTCCAGCCTGCGTTCAAATTCCTGAATGGCTTCTATCCATGGATCGCCCACGGACGTGTCAAGGATGATAGTCGCAAGGGGCGGAGGTATGGTGAGATCCACAAGTAAATTGGACAGTGGCTTCTCGATTTTCTACGCGGGTAGTCAGCACAAGCCGCTAGTGTTACTTTGCTTATGACGTACCCTCCTGCTCTTCAATCGGTTGTCAATATCTTTACTGCGATCCTGCAAGTCGGATATCTGACCAGATACCGCTGAGAGGTCCTTTTGGAACGTTGACAGGAACGATTCCAGCGTATCCAGAAGGTTCACGCTGGTCTGTTATGGACATGTTGGCGTGACGCACCATCAAGTTCAAGCCAGAGTACGTACCTGTACTTGCTCATGTAGTTCAACGAATTCCTTCGCGCGTGAGCGGTCTTCTGGTGATGTGCTCAGCAACGTTTATATCATCCTCCCGACTAGCTCTTACATGAGATAGGTGGCTGAGTATTGTTGCGTGGGTCTTGTGAATCTGAGGTGGACGCAACGGCTGTAGTAAAAGCACCTGTTATGAACGAAGCTTCGAGCAATTGAGGGTTACAAGACTCACGTTGTTCCGACATTGTATGGATATCGCTGGCAGAAGAATAGTGGCAACTATCTAGGTTGTGGTCAACTCGCAGTTAGACACGACTGCCGAGTCTTCGGCGCGCCCTTCGACGCTAACCCACGTGGCAATGTGATGCGCCTTCAATGATCGTATTTTGAGCCGATCGCATCTTGCATTCGTCCATTGGCTGCCCACCACACTATTCACCAGGTAAGCAATTTTATTTGGTTTCTGAGATTATGTTCTTGGGATGGATTGATTTGTATCTTGTATCCAGCAATGAGCGCGAACACGTACGAAGTTGCGTTATTTGGAGAATTCTTCGCTAAAGATCTCCCAGGTACGCATGCCGAATGCTCACACCAGTAGTTGACGCTTCAAAGCTCTGAAACGTGTATTTAACAGCTATAATGAACCGCATCACACTCAACAGCGAGTCGGCGACGAAGATGCACACCCGCGAAATCGTCTTTGAGCCATACGACGCTCAGTATCAGCGCGAGTCAGGTACAGAGCCTGTCCTTTTGCGTGCAAAGAAGGAGCTGCTTGAACAGGATCCTAAGTGGTATGCACATGTCCTGTGTACCGGCTAGTGCCTTGCTAATGTTGTCACAGGATTCTGTACTCTTACCTGAGACCAGAGCCGGTTCGCACGCACCCTGAGGCCACCGTGCGACCGTGGGCGACATGCCAGGTGGTCGGAGATGCACTCAGTTTCGCGTCTGCACTCGGATACTTGTATGTTCGCCATATACAACCTTTGAAATGACGAAGTGCTCATTATGATTACTCTAGCCGAAGGTCACAGATTTACAAGAGAGGCTACATCTTCCGCAGGCGGGGCTTGGTTATTCAAATGTTCCAACAAGAGCAGGTATACCTTTCCAGCTCATTGCTCATTATTTTCGGCCTTGCTGACGAGGCTGAAAGGTAGATCCTAGGACACAAAAACCTTTACCGGCTCAGACGGATACCCTATGGGAAGTAGAGGTGAAGACTGCAACGCCCGTGCGCAATACACAAGAAACTCCTCTCGGTCGCTGGATAGATGCTGTACTCGAGGTCCAACTACTTATGAAGGGCCTCCTCGATTTGAGGCGACAAGATGTCTGATTTATGAAAGAGCTTCAAAAATGCAATGAATAAAGCAGGGCAACAGAGGTGCCAGTACAGCTACACTCCGTCATCATCAGAATCACCCCAGTCAACTTCGTCTTCTGCGTCCCCAAAGCCAGCTATCCGTCCACTTGCTGATGGCTCTCGCAATGCGCCCGCTTGTCGAAGCTCCTGCAGCAACTTAGCCAGAGCTTCAGGGTCATTCCTGGTGGCATCCTGATCTTCTGCCCCTTCATCGTCTTCGTCTTCCTCGCCATCATCCGTCTCTCCTTCCGCGTCCTCATCGCCAAGCTCATAATCGAATTGACTCTCGAAAGCTTTTCTGGCCTGATCGTCTGGCGCCCCGTCGTCTTCGTCGCCACTTCCCGCATACCCAGACAAGAGGTTGAATACGTTCTCCTCCTCCTTACCGTCCTCCGCCCCACTCCCTTCAGATTCACTTCCATAATCACCTAACAGGCCCCCAAGTGCCTTCTTCCCTTCCTTCACACCCATCTTCCGCCGTTTTCGTTTTCTTCCACCATCCAACTCCTCATCCAAATCTCCATCCCCGAGAACCACAGACCCCTTGTCATCCACGATAATCCCTTCGAAAGAACCATCTTCCCACACCTCGATCGTCGGGAACTCGACAAAGTTCTTGTGCTTCAATGCCTCGGTCAGTGGTACACCAAAATCAAGTTTGTAATACGCCTGGCGAGTGACATGACCCGGTCTCAACCCCGAATGACCATTATAACGGCCAGACGATATGGATGCCAGCGGATCGAGTTTTGTCTGCATGACGCATGTGGGCTTGACGAACGCATCTGGGTCTTCTGGGTTGGGCTGTACTAGTTCAACAAGCCATTCTGGCAAAGGTTTCTCTTTCTTCTTGGATGCTGACCTCTCGCTGAGGCGTGTGGAGAGGTTAACCATGATCGAACGGTCAAGGCGGTTTCGGTGCGTGAGCATACGTGTGGGTTGCTGGGCAGTAGAGGCGGTAGGGTCGAGAAAGCGTGGAGGGTGGAAGACGAACTCAATTGTGAGCAGAGCAGTTTTAGCACTGGTACTAGTCAGTATGGCGTGGATTGGTTATGTAGAATACACACCTGAAGTCCCATGTAGATTGGTTCAATATTCGTCTCTCCATACCAACAGGTAGCTGATCCATCTCAATGTCCATAAAGTCAAGCTCCATCCTCAGAACATCTCTTTTTGACCTGGTGCCGTCGGCCTTCAGTGTTTGGCCACCTCCGCCACGACCACGACCTCTTCCTCTTCCTCTACCCCTACCGCGTCCTCGATCTCGCGTATTACCACCACTAGCCTGATATCCGCCTGTCACGATTTCCTTGCCCCACTCTCCTACACTCCTACCGACCTCTTCCAGAAAGACATAATCGTCCATCAACGCCATGTAGCCATACTGGTTCATTGGAATGTACGCCGCCTTGTTTCGTATTCCGGAGCATCCTTCGCCTGCAGTCTTGTGTGCAGTAGAGCATGGTAAAGAGCAGGTCCGTACTTGACATCGTGGGCAGGTGTATATTGCGGTCTTCGTGGTGCAGATCGCACATAACGAAGTGCGTGAGGAAGATGCGGTCAAATTAGTGCTGGTCTCGTGCACGGTGGCAGGATTTGCTGGCAGTTGTGGTAGCGCAGGAGACTGTGCACTTGTCTCCGACATGGCCCTATTTGCAGAGCCGTATGTTGCGTGACACAATCCCGTATTTCTTGACACCAGAGTCGTTTTGAAGCCGAGGCGCCAATTACTTATGGACAAGAACTCGATTTCTCTTGCAGAGACGGATCAGCCGGGCCGCAATGCCGCCGGATGATTGCTGTTATAGGCAACTGCTGTTTTGTTCACTGCCACCACATCGAGTCACTGCCACACTGTTCAGTAGCCTAGGCAAGACTCTCGAGTCAACCATTCACTACGGTGCATATGTGTCCGATCTTGGTCTCGTATCTTTTAGATTGATAAAGGATACATGACTATCTAGGGTCAGCAAGGATTCAAATATTCAACACCGTAGCACCGCTTCACGCCCACCTTCGATTCCTGGAAGATTCGCCCGCGTTTCATCCTCAAGCTTGAACATTCGGAAGTCTCAAGAGTGTTTGCGGTCTCACGTCCTTCGCAACGTTCCTATATGGGCGCAATTTTTTCATCATTGCTCACTGCCCGCTCTCGCCGAGCGTATCTCGGCGGCGATGAGAACTCAGACTCGGACACACTCGATCACATCCGCCACTATATTGAAGTAGAGAACCCCTCTTTTGGTCCGCTCGGCATACTTCAGTTTGTTGAACACCCCAGGAAAGATGATGTACATCGCTGATTCTGTCGCCAACCCCCAAACATCAAACTTGGAAGCAATGCGCCGAGTCACTAGTCATCACTGGCGGTGTTTGCGATGCGCACTTTGCTCCGCGCATTCGGAATACTGCTCTAAAGTCGGCTGCTCGCACATACAGTAAAATACCACTACTCGATATGTGAATACCTTGACTTACTGGCACGCATTCTAGTGGTAAATGGTGCTTGAAGCCGATGCGGTGTGTCGCTCCAACCTCTTCAACATCCTGTGCACACAGCACGACGGCACCGGTATGCCCCTCAACGAGAGAGGACCCGTGGGTGCCTGAAATTAACTCGTTGTCACCAGATGCAGGCACAGGTTTGTGTAGGCGACAAGACTCCACGTTTGTGGTGTTTACTATATGCTAAGCGGGCTAGGTTCAAATAACATCAGCGCTGCCAGTGGGCGCCCACTACTGGCAACGTTATCACGGTGCGTCTCTTATGAACATTCACCCTGGATTGCAATGCATACAGTAGATTGCTGTGTATTTCGGAGTTGTTGCTGGTATATATAGTGGTCGCTCGCGCCCATCTACATCAACCTACAACCCCATCCGAGTCTCAAACACTCCACCCTCAACCCACTCCTTCAACGCACATACGTACCTCGTTCTCATAATCAAAATGGAGAAGAACCTCGGTCAAGCATACTCTGATGAACGTGAGTCTCTCCAGGTCATTAGTTGTGCAATTTCACTGACTAATTGTTATATGATACCAGTCATGGCCCGCTGTGCCCAAGGGCAACACGACCCCGAAACAAAGTACGGCGTGTTTGGCATAATAATGGCAGTTGTATGTTTCCCTTGTGGGTTGATATGTCTATGGTGAGTGTATAGTGCATCGGAGACTATGGCACTCTGGAACTCACAGTGTACGTCAATTCTAGCTCGGACAAGAAGAAACGATGCGTCCGTTGCGGTGTCCTATGCCCCTAGAAGATGGCTCTGTTGCTCATTCTATTTCACCATTGGCATTGTTTACTCTCATTGTCACCTCTCGTCTTCGTGATCTCCTGGTGTATGATTTCTCGACATGCGTACGAAGCAACGGTTCATTAAGTCTGTCCCACTTGTATACCCAGGGAAATAATTTATGTGCTCGTGTCCTTACTGTTTGAAAAAAAATACAAATGTTCGCCGCCAAGTGCTGGCGGTGCGCCTTGAAGCATGATCGAGGACCTCGTCGCCCCTTGCGCCCAATCCGCCCGTTTGTTTCACCTCATGAGTGCATTCCAGGTACTCCCGGTTTGAATCGACATATCACCCATTCCCGTAAGCCCAGCAAATGGCCTTCCTCTATATTTGCCACTTGGGGGGTTATACCAACCTGCGCATCACTGTGTTTCGATATGTTCGTGAGTGCAAACTGTCTGGTCAGGTGTGGAACGTTGGACGGTTACCCAACATTTACTCCCTAGTTGATTTGATTGTGAGCTTCCTGCATAGCACGACGACCATTCACAACGATACTTAGGCTGCCCATTTCACAATGAGGGTTCACAGACCAGCGCCCCTGTCATGGATGTCGGATGTAAGGGAGGAAGGAATCACTGCCTTTTGGGACGATCCATCCGCTACGATCGTCTGGATTGATCGCGCGTTATCTCTTGTAGACTCCTATGCTAAAAGAGTGGTAGGCAGCCTTGCTATGCTATAAAATGACTTGGGAATAGCAGGGAAGAGAGGCATCAACTACAAAATTCCTCGCCTATCGCATCCTCTGCCGACGCTCTCTCACTTCTCCTCACCTCATCGCTACCACCGTAACAATGGAGAAGAGCATCGGCATGATGTACCAGGAAGACCGTAAGTGCCATAACCTTCTGTCAGCAACCTTCACGACCAAGCAACTTACGTACCTTGCTTCCGTCCCCTCGCAGTCCTGGCTCGCTGTGCCCACGGCCAGCACGACCCCGAGACAAAGTATGGTATCGTCGGTATACTTTGCGCTGTACTATGCTTTCCTTGCGGGTTGATATGCCTCTGGTGAGCATATTGGCACCCATTCGAGAGCATGAGTACTTATAGCATTACTCAGTGCGGATAAGAAGAGACGATGTGTGCGTTGCGGTGTCCGATGCCCGTAGCTGGATCGTCAAAAGTACCAGCAGTCGACATATTTACCCTCGCTCAGATTGCCCTTCCTGGATCTGATGTCTCGTTCTTTTCTGCTGTAATTGGGCTTATTTCGTCGTATTTATTAGAAGACTGTGCATCTCATACCGGAACTTAAACTCTCGCATTTCGTTGCTAGCAATGCCGCCGCGTAAGCACTGAGATCCCAAGAGTTTCGATTGGGTGCAAGAAAAGTAGTTCAAATATACAGCGCTGCCGTGTTCTGATAATATCACAAATAGTCATAAGGCAAGAATGGAAGTCATAAGTGTGAGCAAGCTAGGACGTGACGGGCATCAGCTGGAAAGACCAGAGCAGGATAAACGAGCACCAAAGACGCAGATACGCGTCTGAGAGAAGCAGTCGTGAAGTCCAAGAGGGTAACCAGAGGGGGAGACGGAAGATAGGGCAATATACAGGGCGGACTGAGGGAGGCGAAATGGAATAGACAAGACGTGGGAGCATAGTCTCATTGTTCCGGGACGGCACCGCCGTTCCCTGCTGCTCCGGGTATGTGTGTAGGAGGGGCGATAGGCTGGTCGGGCGTCATCATAGCTGTTCTGAGCCTCGTCAACATGCCCCTGTACCACTCCTGATCTCCAGCGCCACTCTTATCCTGGTCCTCAGTGATCGTAATGAGGCCCTGCAGCTCTTTGCGCCACATTGCCGCCCAATCAACTTGACCATGTTCGTCGAACTCGAGAGTCTCATTCGGGTAGAGAGGTGGATATCGCATGGCTGCATAGTTGGCGAATGCTGGGTCAAAACTAGTAATTTGAAGAAAAACGTCAACATTTGTGCATGCTTAGGCGCGAGAAACGTTACTCACGTGCCATATGGCTGGGGGAATCCTGGGGGAGGCACAGGAGGTCTTCCACTGGGACCAGCTTCATTAGGTACGATTGCTGGTGCAGCAAAGTTCTGCTCCTGGAACTGCTGGTCTCCCTGTGGGTAATCAATGTCTTCTGGCTGACCCTCTCCTGGTTCTCCCTGCTGGTCAGATTGAGACTGCGAACGTCCCTTGCCTTTCGGCTTCTTCTTTCGTACGCGGTGAACACCCGTTCGTGGGTCGACGTTATCGTTCACAGTCCAATATGATCCCTTGCCACGGTCGGTCAGTGGACGAGGGACTTTCTCGAAGCAGGGGTTGAGGGAGAGATTGTGGCGGACAGAGTTCTGTCATAATACCGTCAACACATCGCTTTCTGTCTAGGGGAATTTAACACACCTTCCAGCCGGGAGGTGCTGTCCTGAAGTAAGGAAACTGTGGTTATAGATTAGAACGATACATTGGAGCATCTTGGCGTTGAACTCACCCTCGACTCGATCGCGTAGTAAATATCCTCCAACAGCAACTTCTGGTTTGGAGCACCCTTGATAGCATAACTAGGCCGCGTTCAGCATCCTCTCGAAGACCCAGACGCGTCCTAGCAGAATACATACCGAATCAGAGTGGAGTAAGGATAGAACGGCTTGCTTCCCGGCGGCCCATCTCGCAGAGAATCAAGATTAATAGGCAGCCCTCCCGAGAGGTCTCCAGGTGTCTCCGGGTAATAAGTGTTTATATTCTGCAGCGGAGTGATCTGCTGCTGGTGAGCCTGAGGAGGCATCATCTCCTGCGGCATCACCGTTGGCGGCTGCTGCGCCATGTTGAAGAATTCCTGTTGGGACGTCGTAGTGGCCAACTTTCGCGTGTACACTGCACCGAGGCGGGATTTCGGGCGTCGAGCTCGTCGACTTCGGGAGACGGGAGTGCAGGGGAGGTGGAGTCGAGATGTTGGAAGACGGGCAGAGAGCAATGTCCAAACCGGGGGAGCTGCTTACGTCAGCCGTGAGAAATGTGATGCTTGGCTCGCGCACGGGCCACGCTGGACGCGCGGTCGCTGAGCTGGACGACCTCGAACCATGGTTTGTCGTCGTTGTTGGGCGGGGACGAACGCGGGGCGGGAGGTGGTGGTGGGAGAAGACGAGCGAGGGTTTGTTTGGTGAGGTTGCTCTAAACACACTCATACAGCGTCCAAATTACCGAAAACCAGAGAAAACAAATTTGACCGTCGCAAGCACAAGAACACAACACCAAACTACGCCAAAATCACCCCTCCACCCGCTTGCCCTTTTCGCACGACAACTCGTGCTCGGGAACATTGACAACGACTAGGATGCGTGTCTATAGTCTTTCAGTGTACGGGGGAAACACCTGCTCGCTAAAGTGTAAATCTAAGGAGGGAGTTTGATTTCTAGACCAGCGTGCTCAGCGGCTGTGTGGCACTTGCTCCTGTTACGCACATCGTGTCTCAAAGTCACTTAGGTGCGTACTCTAGACACTGTCGCACATTCAGGCTTATTAACGAGGTATATAGCACTATCTGTTTCCTAAAACATAGCTTGATCTTACACTATTTCATAACCATCTCTTTCTGCCGACCTCTATCCGCACTATAGGCCCCGAAGGTGGACTCGCTTTTAAGCAGCTTTCAAGAATCACGTATAGCCTTGCTGCCATCGAAAGAGCAAAGTACGCGGTCTGGGATCAGCTATGTGGACAATGCCATGGAATCCGAGTCTGCGTCTTGCTCCTCTGCTTCAGTCATCACTGAAGGCTGTCGTGAGAGACATGCCAACAACATACAGCCTTCCTTTCAAACGATCTCCATCTACGACCTGAGCAGTATTCCCGCCCCACACACACAATTCGAACTGCTTATCCCATTTATCACACTCATGCCCACAGCTCCAGAGTCAGTTCAAACTAGCGCACAGAATCTACACGTCAATCTCCAGGAGAAAACCTTCTTTCGCTCCCATCCAAGTCCCTGAGTCCGATCCAGCCACTCCGCAAAGGTTAAATGCAAAAGACAAGAAATTAGGTCCCACGCTAGAAGACTCGGAGTTCCGAACATATGGTCAACGGTGAGTGCATATTCAATAGAACATGCTGAAGTGCGAAAGGCTGATATGTCCTCGGCGATGAAGATCGGAATGTTTCGTAGGGTCTGCGGTGGCAATCTACAACCAGGCCCTGGGAAGCGTGAGGATGCGTCTCTTAACTTCCTCAGAAACAGTTGGCTCAGAGCGATCAGAAGGCAAGATACGGCTTCTCTAATCTCAAGAGACAGTGGACACTGAAGATCGTCTTCCTCCTTTATAGAACTTCATCGCATCAAGAATCTCAAGTCGGACACCATACGAATGGATGTCTATCTGCGAGCACTATCTTATCTGCGGTCGGCCTCTCCCATGCAAGTTCTCCGATTTCAAAGGCCGAATCACTCGTGGAAGGACGGGTGTCCGCTTGCTCGGAATACGGAAAGAGAGCAGTCTCCTACTGCACAGTACTCTACCCAGCACGATTAGCCTCTCTAGCTTTGAGCGCCTTACAACACTTGATAGGCCAGCAGGAGTCCTCACATACAGTATAGAGAGCTGCTACAATACGGCTCACGCCACACGAACTAACCACAAAGCATCTTAATCTCGGATTCTCGGTTCACCTCGGATCCATCTCTCTGTTCATATGTATGAAGGGACGCCATGTACATGCATTCATAACGCCTCCGAGGGACCGACCTTCCGAACCACAGTGAGTTGAATGCTTAACCTATGTGCCTATTCATCTATGTATCTTGTATTGACTGGCAGATGCTAATACTTACGATCGATCTACTATTGCTCAGGGATTATGACGAGTTTATCGTCTCGGGTGTGTGCGACGGATCTAGGTATAGCTCGCTGGATGCCGTAGGAACTGATATGGTGGATTGAAGTAAGACGTGCAAGGATCAATGCGTATTGACCGGAGGGCGAAAAGCCAACAGGAAGGAGGGAAGGAGAGATGGAAAGTGACCGACCGGTTACTCGTCCCGACCCATTCATACATGCGGATGCAAGGGTGGACGCGAGGATATCGGACTGTCTAATGTCCTCTGCGCGAGTGCTTGTTGCGGTTACTTGGTTGAAACGAGTGAATGGGCACGTTCGTGTAGAAACTTTTCGTCGTGGATTGCCTCACGATCAATTAGACTGTACTGCTTGATCAAAACATGTTCGGGCTCTCGAATTTATACACTTGAGATTGGAAGTTTTATACCATCCTGTAAAGACTTGCTTGACTACAGCGAAAGTGTTGAAACTTATTTCACTTTCACTGGCAGTGCCGACGCATGAGCGTCTGCGCCACGTGGCTCCAATATACGAACGCGCTGTGAGCGCGTCACGACCGACAATATTCACGCTCACTCACACAATGTCCACACACCCAGACGTCAACGAGGACCTCAGCGACCCATCAAAACCACGCCAAATCCGCCTAAACATCCCCTCGCGATTCTACCTCCTCCCCGGCTCCGCCATCCTCCTAGGCCTAACTCTCGGCTTCGTCCGCGGCTCACGAACCGCCTCGCTCCGATTCCTAGCAGAGAACGTCCACCGACCGCCGACGACAGTGCAGGGATGGTATTTTTATAATAAGACGAAGAATTATAGGGTGCTGATGGGTGGGTTGAAGGAGGCGGGTGTGGAGGCTGCGAAGTTGGGGACGACGGCGGCGGGGTGGGTGTGTTTTGAGGAGGGCATGGGGAGGTTGGAGGAGCGGTGGGCGGTGGCGGGTGAGGTGAAAGAGGTCGTGGCTGGTGCTGGGACTGCTGCTGTGTTTTCTCTTGCTTGTAAGTGATTGAATATTTTTATCGCCTCCCACTCGCTGCTTGTGTACTGCTACTGTTATACTAATCACATTTTTCGTGGAATGGCAGATCGTCTACCACGCAAAGCTGTTTCTCGCACGCTGCTGCTGGGAGTTATGGTAGGCGGTGCGATGCGTGGGCTGCGCTGGAGCCAGGAACATTTGCGGGAGCACGCACAGGCGCGTGCGGCAGATCTAGAAGCAGCGGCCGCGGAAGGACGTGCGGAGGTGATCGAAGATATCAAGGAAGTGTCGGAGACGCTATCAAAGTAGAGCTCTGGAAGAGTGCCTATACTAGCAACTGAGTGAATGGTGGAATGCACGAGGCCCAGGCAATCGACTCCGAGCTCTACTTACAGGAGTCCAGGACCGAAGACACCGGGAGCCCTTGAAGTTTGGTGGCCTGCGATTGCTGAATGCTATTGGGCAGCAGGGGGCTGGAGATGAAAAGAGAGCGATTGGCTTTCCCCAGAAACGATCTAGCGCGTGTGCGGTGGGTGCTTCGAGTGTGGCGGCCTATGAAGAATATAGCTCATCTCGGAGAGGCGCCGAGGTGTTTGCGCAATTGGCGAGGATGACATCCACCAACGGACCAGCAGCCGACGTCGAGTGCATAGAGAGTACACACAGAGTTATCTAGCGTAGTGTGTTACAATAAATAGAGGGAGTTGGGCGACGAGGCCCCTGCATTCCCCCTCGTTGGTCGGCAGCAGATAGATAATGGGTGTGACGCTGTGCGGAGTTGAGGCCATTCAGGGTGAGCCGGATGAGAAAGAGGGTGGTCGAGTCGTCATCTACGAGGACCCCTGCGAAGACCCCTCTAGACGGCAACCTTCAGGGCGTGTTCGACATCCATCAACAAGTGGAGACAAGGCCGAGAGTGAGAAGGAAATTTGTGGAGACTGGCTCACAACCGATAATAATCGCCCTCAGACCCCCTCTCGCTCTCTTCTCCGACTACCACCACCACCACCATCGTACCACCATCCCCTCCTCCGCCTCCTTCCACTGCCGCCATCACAGCACCGCCGCCCCCGCCGTCGGGATCGTGCATACCTGCTCACCATGCTCAAGTTTTGGCCCTCGTCCCCTGTCGATCTCACGCCCAGGGCTGGTCCAAATGGCCAAGAACGCCAGAACCCGTTCGACAACATGCAGCCCTTCTCTTCTGCCCACTCGAGGCAGAACTCCTCCTCCCTCGGCGCACAGACTCCCACGGGAGGTGCCCCGACCTACACCCACCAACTCTTGAACGCCTCCCATCACCTGCTCTCGCCTTCAATCTCCGCTCCCACGACCATAACACCAGAGCCCTCCCTACCGCCCGCACTGGATGGCCCAGATCCACAGCAACAATATTTTCACCAGATGCCCTTGACGCCAGGCGGAAGCTTTGCTCAGCCCACAACAAGCCTCTCTCTCCATGCTCCCGTCTTCAAGATGCAGGCTCCCCCTCCCCCCAAGCGAACCAACACCGCGACCACCTCCACTCAACTCAATGGCTCTGCAAACGGCAATAACGCTATTCAACTCAATCAGCCCGGCCATCAGGCACCATCGGGCCTTGCCAAGTCGGCATCTGCCTCCTCCTCCACCTCTGCAAACGGTTCCTCTACACACACCTCCTCGACCACCTCTTCGTTGAACGGAAACAGTGGCCCTTCGAGAGGACAGATCCATGTCAAGCTGATCGGCGCTCGTGGCCTCAACGTGCGCTCATCGAAAGCAAGGCCGTACGTCGTGGTCCAGTTCGAGCAGAACGAGTTCGTCTCTCGGGATCCCACTGAAGAGACGGACAAGGAGATCAAGGGGGTTGCTACCAATCTCTCAAGAAACTCGTCGTCGACCGCACTCTCTCAGTTGGCCCAACAACAGCCTTCAAAC
Organism: Irpex sp. M6601; assembly: GCA_037039805.1. Lineage (NCBI taxonomy): Eukaryota > Fungi > Basidiomycota > Agaricomycetes > Polyporales > Irpicaceae > Irpex > Irpex sp. M6601. The sequence goes on along the minus strand of JAXQGN010000105.1, from coordinate 49,550 downwards.
GCCTTGTCCGTTCTCGAAGCCATCAGCAGCAAGCTCAACAATGGACGCAGCCGGGCGGACAGCTCGAGCACGCGTGGGTCCTCGAGCAAGGAGCATACACCCAGCTCGTCGTTAGGCTCTGGGAAGGGCGGCATCGCGAGCGTGTTTGGCTCAAGGATATCGGCACACAACCCCGTGTGGAAACACGAGGTGTCTTTGTAAGTTCCGGAAATTTGTTTTCTCTCGTATGTCGCCGCGAGGACGCACTGCCTCTCGGTGACAAACGAGGGAACTTTTCGACACGTTGTGCTAACGTGTGGCCTTGTGCCTTGTGCAGCGACGTCACCTCAGAAGAGTCCGCTATTACCTTCAACATCTACGATCGCGCCGTCAATGACCTCGGTTTCTTGGGCACTATACAAATCAAGCCTGTGCTTGTACATGATTATACGGTTGACCAGTGGTACAAGTGCGTGCACTCTACTATCTCACCTTGAGTGTTGCTGACGAATTGCCCTCCGCTCTTCCCGCCTGTTCTGTTCATCCCGACCCCCTCTACGAAAAATGCACGGCTTCAAATCTTCTCCCGTCACGAAAATTAACTCTCCCTGCGCCCTGCTCTCCACCAACGCTGCGCAGACTGCGGCCGTACGAGAATGAGCCCGTCACCGGTGAGATGCGCGTGCAGATCACGTTCGAGGCGTACAAGGTAAGCACCCGTCCTTAATTCATCTTCATCATCCAATTTCCTTCCCTCCCTCCCTCCCTATCAATCTTCGCGCCTTCCTTCGCTACAATCCCCACACTTTTTCCTTTTACGCATTTCACATCCCATCGTGCGCATTCATTTACCCCGCATCGGGGGCCTGACGTGTCGTTATGGGATTACGGCACGTCGACGTCCGCTCCGGCGTAGTGGGCTTCCCCACAAAGTCGCACGATGCTGGCCTCGGACCACGGAACGGTCAGCGTCACCACTTGCTGTGGGAGCGAGGTGGGGTCGATGGCGCATGTGATAGTTCAGGATTGCGCGTTGTTTGCTAGTGGCTCACCACCGTTTTCAACTTTTTTGACTACCCTTGATGTTTCATTTGCGCCTCTATTGCCGTTTGCTGACCATCTGTCTCTCCCTTTTTACGCCTCCTCACTCTTCCGACTCTATCCTTGCAACTTTGCAACCGCTCTGGAACCGACTCTACTTCCCCACCGTCTTCGGTCCGAACTTCCCATCACTATGGCAATTCCTGGCACTTCTATTCGATATGGGTATGGTCCTGACACTAACAGAACAAACGCGCATTGACACCGCGAGACTTCGAGTTCCTCAAGCTCATCGGCCGTGGCACCTTCGGACGCGTATTCCAAGTGCGGAAGAAAGACACCAAGCGTATCTACGCCATGAAAGTGCTTTCCAAACGCGAAATCGTCGCCAAGAAAGAAGTCGCGCACACCATCGGCGAGCGCAAGATCCTGCAACGGTCGCTGGAGTCCCCGTTCCTCGTCGGCCTGAAGTTTTCGTTCCAAACGGACACGGATCTGTATTTGGTGACGGACTTTAAGAGTGGGGGGGAGTTGTTCTGGCATTTGCAGAAGGAGACGAGGTTTACGGAGGAGAGGGCGAGGTTTTATGTGGCGGAGCTTGTGTTGGCGTTGGAGCATCTGCACAAGTATGATATCGTCTATCGGTGAGTGGTACTTATGTCTCGTAAATTCGGTGGATATTGATCGTGGTTGTTCTAGTGATCTCAAGCCAGAGAACATCCTTCTCGACGCCACAGGCCACGTTGCCCTCTGCGACTTCGGACTGTCCAAACCCGACCTGCGTTCCGACGAATTGACCAACACGTTCTGTGGCACCACAGAGTATCTCGCGCCCGAAGTTCTCCTCGACGAACACGGATACTCGAAGCTAGTGGACTTTTGGAGTTTGGGTGTGCTGCTGTTCGAGATGTGCTGTGGCTGGAGTCCGTTCTACGCGGAGGACACACAGACGATGTACAAGAACATCTGCTTTGGGAAGATTAGGTTCCCGAAGGGGGTCATCGGGGAGGAAGGGAAGCAGTTCGTCAAGGGAGTGAGTGCTTCGATTCTCCCATGACGTATCGAGGATAGATTCTGACTACCGTGTTCCTGTTCTCGCAGCTACTCAATCGTAACCCGAAACACCGTCTCGGTGCCCAGCGAGATGCTGCTGAACTCAAGGAGCACCCGTTCTTCGCCTCTATTGACTGGAAGGCGCTTGCACTTAAGCAAGTTACTCCTCCGTTCAAGCCTATTGTTGAGTCGGACGAGTCGGTGGATAACTTTGACTCGGAGTTTACCACTGCGGATGTCCGTGACGTAGGCCCGGACGACCTGTTCGATGACGAGGACCCATCGGAAGACTGGGTGGCCCTCTCACAAAGTCAGTCCGTGTTGCACACACCTAACGGCCCCTTGGGCTCGGATAGACCACCGACTAGCGCGCAACACGCTGCTGTCCATATGCCGAACCCTCCTCCATCGGCACCGGCTACCAACGGAGACGCGTCGTCAGCGAAGGGTATCGACATTGTGCCGAAGAAGAAGAAGAAGCGGGACGTCGCGCAGAGTCCGTTGACGAACAGTATGCAGGAGAACTTCAGAGGGTTCACGTATTCCGGAGAGGCAGAGTCGGTGGTGCCGGATGGGGCGGCGGGGATTCTGAAGGAGGACGGCGAGCTGGGCTTGGATGGAGATGACGAGCATATTGACGGCTTTGATGTGGACGATGAGGAGGGCCTTGTGGGGAGATATGCGAATAAGAGAAGAGGAGACGGGTTGGATGACGAATTCTGAACATTCTGCTGAGGAACTTCTCTGGCTTCCCTTCTCTGCTCTACGCGACACCCCTATCACTCTGTCTCCCCGCTCCTCGCTTTACAGTCGCCCGCATATGCAAGCTCCAGGTGCTCACAACCAACCTATCATTATTACGGTCCACCTCACTCGGCTCGGCTCGACTCGGTCTCTCACCACGAACAATCCACGTCTCTTGCACGTTGTATAACCATATTCCACTCACACTCACAAGCAATTGTATTATCATCATTCACCGCCGCGGTCGAGGATCTCTTATGCCCTCATGATCACGTATATAACGGCTTTACGTACTCTATTTTTTCCCTTTGCCTTATTTCGGCTGTTTTACTCTTCTTTCGTCGTGTTTTGCGTCTTGGGCCGGTACAATGCAGAAGTGATATAAATGTCTGTAGATTACTTGTAGAATTAATGTTTCTCCATTTTCTCAGGAGCGTCGTTTGTGTCATTGCGTATCGGACCGGCCATTGCATCAAGCTTCAAGAGATGTTGCTACGTTGTGAAGCCATACATATGTAAGTCCCAATAAATTCCCCGTGAGGACGTCGATAATATACCCAATAAATACAAGAAACGTCTCTAGATCTACAGAAGACCGTAAGGTATTGAAAGTGGCCCCATACATCGCGAGGGCATCTAAAATCGTTCTGACAACACTCTTGACAGTCGCGAACGTTACCAATCGTTCAACGTCTTCTTCCCGTCGGCTCGAGTCAAGTTCATACCTCCCCTGAGCAGCTCAGGGATGACCTTGCCGCCGAGGATAGTATCGCGGACGACTGCTTCGGTGTGATGTGGCGTCACTCGACCGTACCAGATACTGGCACCAGTTGGGGTATATATCTGCGATAGAAGTCAGTCAATAACCTTGTCCATCTATCGTTTCACCCCAGCTACATGGGAGGGAAGATACTCACAATGACGTTCCCTGAAAACTTGTGTCCTCCGATATGTGATACCTTGAGGATGAGCGCACGCTTAGACTCGGCCGCCTCTTTCAGTTGCGCGAGGTATGCGGCTTCGGCGTCGTCATTATCTGACGGTTTGTGCTCGAGATCATGCTCGGACAGTTGGGTGTGGACTTCCCAGTCGTGCTGCTCGAGGGCAACGGAGAGTCCGTGCTCGAGTTTAGGGGCGGCAATGTGACAACGGTTGTCCCTCTTCTTGTGTGAACCTGGGTCGAAGACATAACAGTCAGAGGATGTTGAAGAGAAGAATAAAGGGAAAATGCACAAAGGAGAATTACGCAGGCATATGGCAGGACATGTGAGATCTTCTCCGTCCCCTTCTCTGCAAGTACATCCTTCCAAAATGCCTTCGCGCCCTCACTGCTCCTCTCCACTTCTGCCACGACCTTGTAGTCTGGTAGCACAAGGACGGTGTCCTTATTCTGGTCCTCGGAGATAGTATGATGGCTTCCATTAAGGACAGTAGTCTTCTTTGCTTCTGCTGTAGAGTGCACACCAGGTATATGTTTCTCTTGTGGGTGCTGGAGGTGAGGAGGGAGGTGCGTGCTGTGAGAGGAGGTGGCGTCCAGGTAATGTGCGCCCGAGCCCGAGACCGACGTAACGTCGTGGGCCCAATCAGCTTTTCCGGTTGACACAACGAGCTGTCCGCGATTCGTCGTCAGTTTCAGAGCTTGCAGGGATACCTTGGCATGGATCGGACGTACCTGTCTTGCGTAGGGCTTCATAGAGCCTAGCATTTGAGTCTCCATGTCTACATCGAATCGAGCGGGGTACTCGTCGTGCCCTTCGTCGCATGGATCCGCACATGCTCTGCAGGGGTCTTCGGCTACTGGGACCTGACCTTCCTTGAGTATGGCTGCCGTTGCATCGGCGTCGGTATTGTGCCTAAGCACAGCTGCTTTAACGGAGCGCAATGAGGCGAACATTGTGGGTATTGTCGTTAAGGAGGATAGGAGAGGCTTCCGTGGGTATATGCAGCGAGGTGGTTGGACGACGAGGGGATGTTGTGTGGAGACGACATGGACGGTCGACTTTATACGTCCGAGAAAGCGGCCGCCACCAAATAATGCTTCAGGGACAATTTTACTATGCGCCGCAGTAGTACTATCTGATAAGATTCGGCGGTAGCACTTTATTTTTGGTTCCATAATGTCATCCCATCCACAAATCGCAACATTGTCATACCAGTCGAAATTCAGACATAATTCAGGAACTCGCTTGCAGCCTCGAACATAAGACATGTGGAGAGGAATGTATAGGGCGTGTCTACTGGTACATTTTGAGGTGCAGCATACTGCTGACTAAGGGATGATTACTAAGGAGATACAATGAATAAGTGCTGACGCGTACGACGTGCAGCGACGGCCACGGCTATCTGCCACGACGAAAAGAAGAACCCACAAGAATGACCGGTGACCCGTCAGCGCACTTCCAAAGATACCGCAATGCCCATGGAAGCGAGCTCCGCACAGAGATATCTGAACACGAATGGAATGGCAACGATGTCCAAATCAGCGCCCTTCGCGGCTTGTCCCAGCACCTGCGACGATGATATCGCCACCCGCAGACCATTCTGACCAACGTTCTGACCGGTAGCAAGTGCTTTCCTCTGCCTCTCGTCTTCTTCCTCCGCCGCCGCCCGACATGATCTACAGTACTCGCCGCCCGGTCCCGTAGGCTTGAGTTGTCCCGACAATCCAACAGTCATCTCACCAAGGCTTACGTTGTCGTAACCAAGCGAGATCAGACTACCACACGTTCTACAGACCCATGCGGTGGAGTAGTCCGAACAGTTCATGAGTCGATCTTGCAGCAGGAACGACGTTCCATGAGCAATGAGAGCATCACGCTCCATCTCTCCGAAACGTATACCACCGGCACGTTTACGACCCTATACAACACGAAGTCAGAAAACCGAACCGCAGCTCAAGAGTTGTGGAGTCATCTTACCTTCACTGGCTGTCGAGTCACTGGATCAACAGGGCCTGTCGTTCTGACTTGGAACTTGTCCAACACCATGTGCCGCAGTCGCTGATAGTAGACGACACCAAAGTAGATATCTGCAGCAAACTCCTGACCCGTGATGCCCGAGTACATCGGCTCGTTTCCGTAATAGTTGTACCCCGCGGCCTTCAGCTGTTCACCAAAGTAGTCGACTGCGGTGTCTTCTTCAGTGAACTGGAAGGGTGTGGCGTCTTGAGCTATGCCGTGCATTGCGCCAGCTTTACCAGCCATACTCTCGACTAACATGCCGATAGTCATTCGACTGGGGAAAGCGTGAGGGTTGATGATGACGTCGGGCTGCATACCGCTCTCGGAGAACGGCATGTCGATCATGGGCCATTTCTGCGAGCAAACACCCTTCTGTCCGTGACGGGAGGAGAACTTGTCACCAATAACGGGTGCACGGGTGATACGAAGGGTGATGTGGATCTTCTGCAGCTCCGAGTCACCAGCATCATTTCCTATTACGAGAATGAGGCCAAATTCAAGTAAATGGGAAGAAATAGCCTCAACGTACCAAGAAGACGGACAGTGTCGACGTAGGCGATTTCGTCACCCTTGTACTTCACAAACTTGGTCCTGCCCGTAACGTCGTCCACATACGCAGCAAGAGGCTCTCCTGGTGATATTCTCCCTCCAACGAAGGGAAGTCCGTCGAAGTCGATGAAGTCGCAGCAGGTATGCCTCCGATCGCCTTCCGTCTTGATGTCGTACCCAAAGCCAAAGTGCAAGGTAGGCGTAGACGAAGACTGTGCTCTACCTTGTAGGTCCTTCAGGTCGACGATCTGCGACTTGTAAATGGTTCCGTAGCCAAATCCGCGCTCGTGTGCAGATTTGTTCAAGATCATGGCGTCCTCCATGTCGTAGCCGGTGTAGGAGATGACTGCGACAATGGCGTTAGTGCCGTTGGGGAAGGAGTCCATACCGTACGTGTTGTGCAGGTTGGGGCGGACAATGGGGCTTTGGCCGGTCTGAAGGCGGTAGAGCTTGTTGTCCGTACGATGCCGGAGTGCTGTGGCTGGTGTACCCATACTCTGCTTACCCATCTGTACGTTCAACGACATTAGGACTGTTTCATGTGTGAGAGTAAGAATTGTGGCGTACCTGACATTGATAGATATTACGGGGGCTCTGCGAGTAACGTGAGCACGGACAATGCAGCAGTGACCGCTACAGAAGATAACATACCTGATTAAAGTCCGAGAATGGTGTCAAGTTGGCCAATATCGACAAGAAGTTCGTAGGTGAGTGCTCCACATGAGTCGAAACGCCCTTCTCTATCTCCTCCGGCGTACAAGCAACATCCATGTACACCTGCTCGAAGGACCCGATCTGGTCGTCCTTGCCATTCGCCAAGTACTTCACAGGACGCATCATGCGTGCTCTCGACGCAAACAAGAACAGTCCAGGGTATTGGCCTCCATGCGAAACAGGAACAAAGCCGATCTCGAGGTCCAAGGGGATGTTATTCTTGCCTTCAGTTTTCCAAAGACGAAGCGTTCTGGCCATTTGCTGCAGAGTAGCTTGAGGCGCCCATCCAATTACTCTACCATCCAACTGGATACAGAGGTTCTTGCGACCGTCGACCTTGGGACTAAAGGCCTGTGTCATGCCGAGTGCGACGAGAAGGGAGGGAATGTGGGCGACAGCGAGGGGTTGTGTGACGATGCGGCATGTTCGGGAAAGATGGTTGAGGAGACCGCAAGGAGAGCCATCAGGTGTGTGTACAGGGCAGAGGAAACCTATGCACATATTATATCGTAAACCAATGATGTCAGAACATATGCATTGGAATTAAAACGCACCCCAGGCTTCAGGAAGCAACTTTCGGACAGTCGTAGTCTTCAGCTCGGCGAAGAAAGCACCACGATGTATGGACCGGAAGTGACTGATGTATCGTAGCCAATTGAGTTTCTCTGCCACGATGGTGAAGCCGGAAGCTTGCTGTAAGTCGAGCCCGGACGGTGATACAAGGTTTCCTGTGGCGAGGAAATTTGATAGTCTTGCACCTATGTCATAATTCGTCTTGGCCAGCATCTTCTTGATGTAACGCTCTGGATCATGTATTGTTCAGCGAGCCTTCAGGACTTTTGCTTTGGACTTACTGTCGAAGAAGTCAACGGACGGCTCTCCTCGCTCTACATCGATAGCTATACTGCGACGGAAGTTCGTCAAAGCTTCGTCCAACTTCTCCTTGATGATCATGCCGTAAAGAGTGCCGGGAAGGAGAACCTCTTGATGTTGAGGAGAGTCAGGATTATCGACACAACATGACCCAGAAACGACGGCAAACAATTTCCTGAGCATGAAGCTATAAAGATTGTTCTATCAATCTGCCTTGAGCTCGGAACTATACAAGCGACGTACAGTAGCATCCGGAATTTGTCTCTAGGAGAGTCTAAGTGCACGAGCACAAGCTTCTCGATGAGCCAGATACCGAGAGCCTTGTTCGTCCAGTCTTCTGGTAGCCCGAGGACTACACGGAACTTGTCACCAAGATACTCTAGACACTGATCACCTGTATAGAGACTGTACATCTTGAAGCTTCTAAGCAGCAACTCGACCCGGTCCGTCAGGAATGTATCGTCGTACTCCTGCATCATGACGCCCTCAAAGATTTCCTTGTCTGAAGCTCCGACGAGTGCTTTGAGAATGAGCATGATAGGGATCACGTACTCCTGTTTTCTCCAGCTAAAACGAAGCATGGCTGAGCCGTTTGAGAGATAATGCAAGGTGTTGGTGACACTCGTCTGGTCCTCCCGGACACAACGAATCTGGACGGCCTGAGGGGTATAGGAAGGGCCGCGGTTGGTGAATGAGGGTCGAATAAGAGAGATAACATGGTTTCGGCGGGGTAGGATAAGATAACGAATAAGACGTTCGTTTCCGTTGATGATAAAGTAACCTCCGAACTCTTCTGGTTCTTCGTGATGGCGTACGAGTTGGAGGGAAGACATATCGCGAAGATTGCAACGCACAGACTGTTAAATTGATGTTTGAGGCTGAAACTGAAAGATACTTTTGGCATACGTACGCGAACCATGATAGGAACTAAGCCACAGTCGCGATGCTCTGTTTCTATAGGGCCGTCATTTATTCGCCAGCATATCTTGGCCATCATACGCCCCCGATAGGAGGTTAATCGTTCGCGTGCCTAGAGAGTGGGTGAGTATAACAAGAACCCCATGCTATGCGAGCTCGTATATGTGAGCCATAGCACTCCGGTAGTAAACTAACCTCGGTCGGGAATACTTTGCGCTCTTTAGCAGTCTGCGCTTTGTCAGAAACCATTGGCCGCGCTATCGAGACTCCCTCGTACCACACTGGAAGAAAGTATATAAACTTCTCTACGAACCACGCATGAAAAAGTGCACGCACTGGTTAGTCTGTTACCCCAACCCCGCTGCCCGCTCTCCGATCCTATGTCTCCTTTGCCGTCGAACACTACACGCTCGCCAATGCCTTGGATTCCAAGAGTAAGCAGACCACTACCATCTCCATCTCCGCGTGGTAATTTCGAGTCGTCGAATAACGCATTGAAGGATTCTAGTATTGGTGTAACGAATTCATTTAAGATTGGTACGGCATGTCCATCCTTTGGCGGGTTCTTGAAGTTGCTCTCTCTTCGCAAAGTATCAAACGTTGGCTGAGGTGTTCGAGAGCTTCCGTCGGGCATTTTGATGCGCTGCACCAGATTACAGAGACCGTTGTGACCGACGGCAAAGAAAAGGGCGGGACGGTGATCTCAGACGTCTTCAGACACTAAAATTATTGCAGGGTTTGACAGGCGCCCAACGCGACGCGGATTCAGACTCCGACAAAGTCCGCTTAAACGCGTCAAGGACATCGCAGGCTTGGACTGTTCCTCCATCCGCGACCACGACGATAAACGACCGACAAACGATGTTCGGGGGTAGCAACGTAACATCGACGTGGGGTCAGCCTCAGCAGAACCAGCAGCAGCAACAGCAGCCAGGCACCTCCACGTTCGGCCAGCCAGCAGCGACGTCTGCGTTTGGAACTGCCAATGGTAAGTCTACCAATCAACCTCCATTTCGCGCGCCCTTCTAACATGTCACGCAGCATTCGGGGCAGGCGGCGCTTTTGGTCAACCACAACAACCTCAGCAGCAGCAGCCGTCAACAAATCCCATGTTTGGTGGCCTTGGCGGCACGACTAACACAGCTACCCCTGGAACCACTGGATTCGGTGCGTGGCGTGCTCATTATGGAGAAATTGCGACTGACTCGCTATTATTTAGGTGGATTCGGGACGAATACCAATACCGCAGCTACTGGTAACAGTATGTTCGGGGCCCCAAAACCCACCACTGGATTTGGAGGCTTCGGCACTACAACAGGGACGACGTCTGCTTTTGGAGGAGGAGGCACAGGGGCCTTTGGTGGTGCACCGACGGGCACGAATACCACTGGAGGAGGCATCTTCGGTGCACAACCCACCAATAACACTACGAGCGCATTTGGAGGGACGGGAACTGGGTTATTTGGAGCGAAGCCTGCAACCGGATTCGGTGCGGCGACAAGCAGTGAGTTCATCTTTTTATCTGGTTCCGGAGCAGGATTGACCTAACCTCACAGCAAATTCTACCACGGGAACTTATGATACCGTCGCACCAGTAACCACGGGCACCTCCAATCCTCCATATGCCGTTTTCACTGAAAAGGATGGGACACTCGCTTCGAGCGCAACATTGCAGTACCAAAGTATATCATGTATGCCAGCATACCGAGGAAATTCTTTCGAAGTGAGTATTTAACATATCTCGCTCATTACTGCAGACAATTTACTATCACTCGCTTTAGGAATTGCGTCTACAGGACTATCAGCAAGGTCGAAAAACGGCCGGAGCGTTTGGCCAGACAACGTTTGGTGCTCCGGCCACTCAGCCTCAGCCATCAACTGGTATATTCGGACAGCCTGCAGCCCCCGCTCAGCCAACGAACTCACTTTTTGGTGGGTTTGGCACGAACAATAACAACGCGGCTGCAGGCACGAGCGCTGCGGCCCCCACGACGTTCGGATTCGGGCAACCCGCTGCAGGTACATCGGCTCAGCCTGCGACTGGGAGTAGTCTATTCGGCGGGGGTGCTTTCGGTCAGCAACAGCCGCAACAGCAACCCCAGCAAACCAATACGTTCGGCGGCTTTGGCCAACCTCAGCAGCAGCAACAACAGCCCCAGCAGCAAGCTGGCAGTTTGTTCGGTGGTGGCGCATTTGGGGCGCAATCTCAGCAGCCAAAGCCTTTCGGTGGATTCGGTAAATCCTCTCCGATTGTTATCACAGTCAATGGCTCATGTTCTAATAGGTACCACGAACACTACGAACACCTTTGGCACCGCCGGCAACACCTTCGGCCAGCCGAATACGCAGCAACTAGCAGCCGCTGGTACTGGCTTATTTGGCCAACCACAACAGCAGCCCCAACAAACGGCCAATACATTCGGAGGATTCGGTAGATATTTCTGAATGTTCGAATGCAGAAACAGATACTTAGACTCTTTCAGGTGCTAACACAAACGCCAATGCTCCTAAGCCATCGTTGTTCGGGCAGACAGCCCCAACGACAAACACGTTTGGCGGGTTTGGAACGCAACCACAACAGACCCAAGCTACCCAGCCAGGTACGCAGCCAACGGGTGGCTTATTTGGTAACACTGGTGGTTTGTTCGGGCAAAATCAACAGACGCAAAACCAGCAAACCCAACAGCCGGCAGGTACAGGTCGTAAGTCTCCCATTAGTATGGTGTGATATCGTCATGTGCTCATTTCTTGCAGTCTTTGGCACCCAGCAGCCGACAAATCAACCAGCACCTGGCGGTAGCTTGTTTGGAAACAATACGGGCGGAACATTATTTGGTAATAACAACACCCAACAGCAGCCTCAACAGCAGCAGCAGCAACCCGGGACAGGTTTCTCGCTGTTCAACAAGCCTGCTGGAACCACCGGTACTGGTCTCTTCAGCGGCGGCTTCGGCCAACCTGCGGCCAACAATGCTGCACCTGCTCAGCAGACCAACAACCTCTTCGGAACTCCCGTTGGTCAAACGAACACACAACCCACCAATAACCTCTTTGGCAGTGCTGCTGGAGGTACTGGTTTGTTCTCCAAACCCGCGACTACTCTTGGCGTACAGCAGAACCAACAACCCGGCGGCAACGCGTTTGGAGGTTCGCTTCTGAACTCTAACCCGTTCGGTGCCCCTGGTAATCAAACCGGACAGCCCGTAGGAGCCCAACAGGGCGGTCTTACGGCCTCCATTGCACAACCCATCGGCGCCAGCCTTCCCATCTTCAACTTGCTCCCTCCAGGCCCACGGGCTATCCCACTTGAACCGCCAAAGAAGAAAAGTAACCTTCTCGCTGAGATCCAAACGCGGTCACCTATCCCTAGATTACAGCTTGGGTACACCCCCGCGGTATCGAGGCTGCGCGGTTTCACTTCAACATCTACATCGCTCCCCGGATCTCACGGCCAATCACTGGGTGTTCAGGTTTCGCTGACGTCTGGAAAGCCAGGTGCGCTTTCGTTGTCCAACAACAAGAGTATCCTAGGTGCGGACGGCTTCCCGAACGGCAGCACGGCGAGCCCTGGCTTAGGTATTGGGCCCCGGCAAAGCGTGAAGAAACTCGTGCTGAACCGAAAGGTTGAGCCGTCAGATCTCTTCGGCAAGTCGAGTAAGATCACTTTCAGTCCCACGTTGAGCATCGCTGCTCGAGAAGCCGAGGCCGCTGCTGCGTCAGGGTATGGTCGTCGTGACGAGACCCCAACGCCAGCGAGCAAAGCTCACCAGCCAAAACCAACCGGGAAGTTCTCTGCGCAGGCGACCATAGAATCTGTGGAGTCAGGAGATGGGTCTGCTGGAGAACTCAAGGACGGAGATTACTACGTTCGACCATCTCTATCTGACCTCAAGAAGATGAGCTACGCAGAACTTCTCAACGTCAAGAACCTCGTCGTTGGACGGGTGGGCTACGGCGAGATCGAGTTCCTTGAACCCGTGGACCTCACCGGTCTACGCAGAACAACCGAGTTGCTCGGCGATATCGTGCGGTTCGACGACAAGGAGTGCAGTGTGTATCCTGACTCGGACGAGACGGATAAGCCACCTCCTGGCCAGGGTCTTAACGTAGCAGCTCGCATTTCGCTCGTGCACTGTTGGGCCTTGGACAAGGCGACTCGCGAGCCGATCAAGGACGAGAAACATCACTCTGCTATCAAGCACCTGAACCGCTTGAAGAAGATGAAGAATACACACTTCGAGAGTTTCGATATCGAGGAAGGAAAATGGGTGTTTAATGTGGATCATTTCTAGACTCTTATTCCTTGCACCGTGTCCCCTATTCGTCTTGGTTCTCTTTCATAGTATAGTACTGTCATGTGGCTGCCTACTCATGTATGTTGCTCTGTATATCAATATCACGATTTTATTTTCCATTCTGTTGTATTCGTAGGCTGCAAATTCGCACGACATTGGTTGAGATCTCGCGGCCAGAAATAAGCTGAAAAGGCCTCAAAGCACATGGCTGGATATCTTCTGCTAGTACATATCCACACTGGTTCTCGGAGGTAGTGTACTCATATGAACATGAGGAAATCACAGGTAGAAGCAGCGCTCCTTAAGACCACGTATACCCAAGAAGTCCTATAAAGGTATTACTTCAGGCTTATTCGCCAAATAAAGAGATGTATGTGTAACGTACCCAGTCTTCCCCAGTAACCCAGAGTTCTGCTACCCCGTCCATCTTTCCTAGTACCGCTGCTCCCTTCCATACCAACACCCGCGGATCAACGTCCTTGGGAGGAGGAATGATCTGGACTTTCTCCATGTTTGGTACTAAAGGAGTTGCAATGGCCTGTAGTCTATGCAGGTGGAAGCAGAATCTTTCAGTCTTGTACCATCACAAAGCTACGAGAAATTACTTACCGACTCTCAAGCGCATGAGCCATGCCAGGCACCAGCGCAGAACCGCCAACGACCAGTACTGCTTGCAAATACTTGCGGATCTTCTCGTCACCTCCCGCTGCACGAGCACTGTTGAAGATGGCAACATCCAGGGGCAACTTGCTCGCTTCGAAGGAGACGTCAATACCAAAACCACCAGGGAATGTCTGTGTTTGCCCAAAGGACTGATGTTGGAGTTGTTGCTGTAGTTCTGCCCCCAGTGCTTGATTGGCTTGGGGTCGTCCACCAGGCGTAATGATTGGTTTGGTTTCACTGTCATCAACATCTACAATTTCCATCGGTGCATCCGCTGTGCCATCCCCCACAGCAGAGGACGAGGTAGCGGGAGTGATTGGCTTTGATACACCCTCTGCCTTCACAGCATCACCTAGGGCTTCTGACGCCATGTCAGTACTTTCAGGTTGGGGGGCTTGAAGAGAGTGGCATTAGGAGGAGGGGATTCATTCTCTAAAGCGATATCTTTCGTACCGTCTGATGCACTCTTCCCGTTACCAGCTGCAGCCTCTGGTACCTGGGATACCGGGGCACCGTCCTGAGTGACTGTAGGCGTCGACAGAGGGGGAGGCAGAAGGTGTTGTGTGGAAATCATCATGGCCTGAGTCTGTGTGAATAAGACACAATCGACAACGGCAATCAGTATACTAAAGGCAGCTATAGCTTCGATCACATGTGTGGAACCTCACAATGTGGTCACTAATCTGTTCAACTATCTCGTCCGTAACGTCAGGGGATGAGAATGGATGAGTCCCTTTCCGCTTCTGATCAAACTCAATAACTCGCGGTTCGAACAAGCACTAGAGTGGAAGATATCAGCACGATAGGTGCAATAAAGGGACATTGCACGGACCATTGGAGCAAGAATGATCTCGTCGTAAGCCCGTAGACCGTACTTTTCGGTGGCCCTGCCTGGCCGCCTTACGACAAAATCGTACAAGTTCAGCGCAACATCACCCTATCAGACAAGTTAGTTAGCTGTTCTATGATACATATACTCGCACCACGTACCTCTGCCAACGTACAGAGCCGTGCCTTGATATCCTCCATGACATTCCAGTCATAAGAGCGTGCAAGGTCCAAATCCCGATAGGGGAAGTTAATCTTCTGCAAAAGGATGTAGAGGAATTCTGTGATAGCATCTCCACCCATGTTGAGGACCATCCTATTATAGGTAGAAGTAATTAGCTACTGAGGAGACCAGTGCGGCACCATGTACCGCCATTGCTCATTACTCATTACTAACCGAGTATCAGGGATGACTAGACCGTCGTCAACGCATGCTATGCTCGTCGTCGAAGCACCCATGTCCACAACGCATCCGTTGGATATACCAGCACCGTACGTAGCAGCTAGCGATTCCTGCAAACATAACATAGTCAGTAGTTACACTAGGACGTGTCAGATAGTCGCGTGTTACTTGCTGCACACAAAGCTGCTTGAAACCCATTGATCGGAGGAGGATTGTGCACATGTTGGTTAAGTATGTGCGATCATAGAAGTCTGGTATTACAAGAACCACTGAATAGTCCTGCACCAAAATGTTAATATGTGAGATGCATTATAAGTAAGATAGACTATACTTTGTAAGCATTTGGGGCGATATTCAGCTTCTCCAGGAGCGTCGTGCTAATGATGGTCTCGATGTCGATGAGAATTAGTTGGTTGCTCGGATAGTCGCGTGTATTGAAGTTCCCTCCAGATATTGGCCAACGAAGGACATACCCCTGCCCTTCCGGGTCGGCCAGTCTCAAAGCCTGTAATGAATCGATGAGCTGTCTGTGTTTCCCTTGGTAATGTCTGGAGCGACCTTTTCTCCGACTATGTATTCCTCGTCTGAAGAAGTTACCCAGTCAATACGGAAAGGATCATTGACTTCCGGTATCGTCTCAGGTTTGAACTGTTCGTTGAAAGTAGTTGCTATGTTCGCGGCATTTGTCGTAACCCGAAGCTTGTAGAACCGCATTCTGTCTCGCAGCGATATTTGGATTGCAGCCACCTTCGCATCAAACTAGATAGTTGAACGCTATCAAGCTCCCATAATTTATACCGTCTGTTTGACACTTACCGGATCGTCTGAAGCCAGTTCAATGGAATATTCATCACCAGGTTGTGAGATGGTGCTGACAAACCCTCGTTCGCGATCCTTGCGAGGATGCGAAACTCCCGGGATGAACTTCAAGGGAGGCACAGGTGGCTTGTGTTTCCGTGCAATGACGTTCGGTATAGACAGTGGCGTCACGTCCGATGCTCTGCCTATACGAATCCAACGCGAGCCAGGATGGATGACAATAACCTTCGAGCCACGTCGTCCCTGTACAGAGTGCAACAGTTAGTAGTAAACGAGGCCGTCAAGACAGCGGTAGCACCTCTGCCTGTGGCACAGAGCCGGCATCTTCGCCTAGAGTGCGATTCCTGTTGGCCAGGTGGGCCTTGACGGCATTTCGTGCCCATATTGTGTTGCTGTCAGACTTCATGTATGACGCGCCTACATGCTTTGGATGTGGTCTGAGAGAGTAAACTGTGTCAGTGTATCATAGCAGGGATAAATGTGATGTTCTAGGAAGAAAAATCAGGTATACTTACGCCAGAGGCACATGGAAGGAAGTGAACCGCAATGCAGATTCATCCTGCTTCGCCCTCGGTATTCCTCGAGGCATTTTGGGCCAAGGAGTAAACTTATCTGGGCTTAGTTATGGTCAGGATCAGCAACAATGGCGGGTCGTGGGTCGTGAACTAGTGCTAATGAGTAGTTGTGAGTGTCTCTGAACTTGAACTTGAAGTTCAAGTTAGGCGCGGTGTCATCGAGGTTACCGTATTTGATGGCACCCACGTGGGCCAGATCAATCTCAGTAGGTTCATACGTCCTCCGAGACTGGAAGGAGGCCGTTTCTCCTGTTGTACTCAATGTTCAAGGACGTGGAAGAGCAGGAGAAGGGTATTATTGTGTCACGGACAGGAGCTATATACCACCCGAGATGCTCTCACTAAGAGGATACCAACCTCGAACTGATATAAACACGGGAGGTCTATATGTATAATGTACTACAGAGATGAAAATCTATATTAACATAAGAACGAGAAGTATGGTTCTATTAGTAATAGCAGCTACCTAGGGAACCTGCCAGTACTAGTGCGTTAGTCTGCATTATTATAGAAAGTAGATAGAAGTTAACATATTGATCTAAGTATCTATGTAGCCCGCTCGTGAATATGCTGGCTTGAAAAGATTCAATTATGATGTGTCCGCTAGACTGCAAGTCAGAGGCAATATTATTAGCTTATACCACGCCGTTACTGTACGCAGCAGGGATCACTCACCTGGCAGGATGCCTTTGTCATTAAATGGGGAGGGCGTCGAGAGCACCTCATTTTCAGGTTCGTAGGCAATCTCTGCTTCCTCTGCGAACGACTCGGCTAGATTGCCTATAAAAGATTGAGGTATCCGAAAGCCAATCGTAGCCGTGTTGGCAGTGAAACGGCTTGGAGATGGGCCGTCGGAACCTCCACTCGTCTCACTTGTTTGTCGTAGGTTCAGCATGAAGCGAGACAGAAGAATTGATGTTACTCTTGGGTAGGGTATTAGTCTAATGCATCCTACTTGTAAAGAGTATCGTGGCCGTACTCTTGTAAGAGAGAGCCTGTGGGTAACAATCCTACCAAGGCAGGCTGTACGCAAAGTTAGCGGGGCCCAATGATACTTTGCCTGAGAGATGGTACGTACTACGAATTCAGCGAGTAGAGTAATAAGGTTCAAGATTAGGAAAGTGCTGAGCATACAAAATTTGTCAGCGGATGTTCTGAACGGCAAAGTCGAGTGGTGCCTACAAGAAGAAAATCGCGCCTACACACGTTCCGTGGATTTAGTAGTCAGGAAAAGCACAGAAGGTTTCAGACACACCGTCCCGGAGGAGCGCTTGCACCAAAGGCGTCCTGATCTTGAATGCTCGGCTTTGGAGATAGATATGCAGCGTCCGTTGCAAGACAAGGCTAAGCATAATAAAGTTTGCAAAGCATAGAGAACCACGATATGCGAGCTCGGCTGGGTAAACATTAGTGAGCTTATATCGGCTCGTATACTAGTAAGTATGCGAACGCACTTCTATGAATGTTATGCATGAGCTGACAATGTGGATTGATTGTATATAACGACGCACCCGATTGCCAATTGTTTCGTGGGTAGATTGACTAGTCGTACGCAAGCGTGCGGATTACGGACGTAGAAGTCTCGGCTAATGGTCCAATAGAACTGTTGATACGTCCAAATTAGCAGTTCACGTCGAGGACGTTGAATATCATGTTGTACTCACCACATCGATGGGTATGGGAACAAAAGTAAGTATGAGAACCGGCACGGTCCAAAGAAGCCTATTATGTCCAGCGATCGCATAGGTGCGTAGTGTCGAAAATGCTGGGGATGCTATTAAGAGGGTGTGTGCTGAAAGCACTGTGCAGCTTACCTAGAAATGTCAAGGAAAGGATCGTGACCAATATTTCAACGACTTTTCGGGTAATAGAGCAACTGAAGTTTGTTGAGCTGATGTCATAGGAGTGGCTGCTGGGAACTAGGCTCACCTCTGTGTGTTTATTAGTACCTAATCAACGACCATCTTGAAAACAGACTCACCCGTTCATCACCAGAGGACAACGACGCCAGTATAAGAGCCGCCAGAAGAAGGGTAGCATAGCGGTTTACAATAAACAAAAAAGTAGCACCAGTAAACCTTCGCCGCCAAATAACCCGTATCTCCTGTTCTAGAGTAATAAGATGCTCATAAAATGTAAGAGCTGAGATTTTGTAAGAATAGTTCGCTGTGAATACTGCATAGGAAGCAGACGAACAAACGATAACACAATCAACGAGCAATCTATGCACGGGTCAGGACATTGTTGCGAGACATGAGTGGTAGAGTGACTTACGCGGCGAACAACTGCAGGCCGCTAATGGCGACACCAGACGACATGTTCTATTTCCTGTCTGTACCGAGAGGACGTGAAAGGAGCGTAAGGCACTTAGGCCAGCATGAAGAAGGTAGGTGAGCAAGTCCTTCATGTAGACGTCAGCTTTGTATATACCCCAAGCAGCCTCTTTGTAACATTGCACCATTGAATAACAGAGCTAGTGCGTATGCAGGCGTTAAGGGTGGATAGCATCATTCAATGCAATGAATTGGGCCTGGGCACGGCCATTGGTGTCGTACGTGTAGTCCACCGGAAGTAGGTTCTCTACGACCCATCAACGAGCGTTGACGGTACTAATCGCCCCGGATACAGGAGGACTGAGATGCCTGACGTCGTTGGCGATGCTGGAACATCTCCAGCAGCGTCAAGCATCTGGATCGCCTGCATTGCCCGCCGGATATTCAGAGGCCGATTGGGCCTAGAATCAACATAGAGCCTGTATAAACCAAACAACAAGTCAGTATTTCAGGACTGTATCAGGGATTGAGTTTGGTTGAAACCCTGGAATTTCATTTGTAGGTATCATATTCAGAGCGCTGACCTTGTGCCCATTATTTTCCTTATTAGATGAGATACGTACGCTCCGTGACCCACATCGTAATTACAAGCCCAAAGCACTTAGGAACTATTGTGTTGCAAACTTGAAGTTTGAAGTCCTCCGTCGCGGTCACTGGATGAGATTAAGGATCTATTTGCATCTGTTTACGTGACGCGTTTCTCATGTTAGGCGCCTTTTTGGCGCCTCATTTTCTTCCAGTTTTCTCTCTGTTCCACGTTGAGTTTACTCGCAAAACACAAACATGGTTGTCGCCGTCGCTGTTTGGTGAGTTCAATAAGTCCGTCTAGCTAAGAAGGGGTCTAATATTCCTTGAATCTTTCAGGAGTCTTGAATTGCAACCCGGTCAAACCGAGTCGTTCGTCCCTCCGGGCGACTTGAGGATCACTAATGTGGCTCTTGGTGCTGAGCTTGCCGACGAGAACGGCAGAACCTCTGTGAAGCTCACCTATCAGGCTCCTGGAGGATCCGACGAGGATGAGGAGGATGAGGAAGACGAGGAAGACGAAGGAGGGGAGCCCGTTACTACCGTTCTCTGCTCATTGACCCCTGGCAAGGTGCGTAGTGGCCTGCAGTTTTCCTCGTGTTTGGCCCTTACTAGACGTACATAAAGATCGAGCAAACTACTATTGATCTTATCCTTGAAGAGGACCAGGAAGTGCTGTTCGAGTCCGTCGGCAAAAAGTACGTGTCATAATAGCACTTCGTTCAGACAGCCGAGCTCATGTATTTCTTAGCACCGTCTACCTCACCGGAAACTACATTGGTGAGACAATAATGAATAGAGTGCTATGCAATTAAGCTAACTCTATGTAACCTCTAGATCAGACACCTCCGGATGCTTTCGGCGGCGAGGACGACTACGACTCTGACCTCGAGGAGGAAGATGCTTACAACCTTGAGGACGTCAGCTCAGACGTTGAAGTCGACGCCGACGAGTTGGACGATGACTCTCAGTGCGTGTGTGTTGGTTGGTGGCGATCCTGAGTACTCATGTTTCCCCTTCTATGTAGCCGTTTCGAGGAGGTCGCTTCCGACGAGGAGGAAGCCCCACAGCTCGTAGACTCGAAGAAGCGTCCCCGTGAGTCCGATGCCACTGAGGAGAAGCTTTCCAAGTCTCAGCAGAAGAAGCTCAACAAGAAGCTGAAGGCAGAGGGTGGCAAGGCTGTCCCCACTGGCGCTGAGGAAAGCGAGGTGAAGGAGAAGAAGGCAGAGAAGAAGGGCAAGGAGGAGAAGGAAGAGAAGAAGGGAAAGGAAGAGAAAAAAGAGAAGAAGGAGAAGGCACCCGCTAAGGAGACCAAGGAGCTGAGCGGCGGTGTTAAGGTCCAGGATCACAAAGTCGGTACTGGCCCACAGGCGAAGTCTGGCGACATGGTCTCCATGCGTTACGTCGGCAAGCTCCAGAACGGCAAGGTCTTCGACTCAAATACCAAGGGTGCTCCCGTACGTGCTCATTCGCTTGTGTTCTTGACATCCTTTTGACTTCGTTCCCAGTTCAAGTTTCGTCTCGGAAAGGGTGAGGTCATCAAGGGCTGGGATATCGGTATCGCTGGTATGCAGCCCGGCGGTGAACGTCTCCTGACGATTCCTCCTGCAATGGCTTACGGCAAGAAGGCCCAATCTGGTATTCCCGGAAACTCCACCCTGATCTTCGGTGCGTTGTATGTTTTCCTCCGATTGCTCTCAGTTAACTCATGGACCACACAGAGGTCAAGTTGCTCAAGATCAACTAAAAATATGCGTGTAGCATAGACCATGTATTGCTTAGTTACATGTCTCACCGTTGATTATTACATTAATGCTATACAATACGTGGAGTGTTTGTTGTTGTAACGTCACTGACCGAAGTTCACGCGCGTGTTGTACGATTGCGAGCAGATCTTCGGGGCGGAGCCTTGTCAATTTCAGTAGAGGCCTCACCAGCAGCAGCAGCATCCACTCCTTCGCCTTTCGGTGTGTCATCCTTAGGCTTAGACTGCGTCTTTGTTTTACGCTGCTTTGGTTTCTTGTCTGCACCGTCATCCCAGCCACCCTTCTCAGCGAGGAGTTCAATGATGCCCCAAGCGGCCTCTTCAACACGCTGAACGCTGAGTCTTCCTCTTGTCACCAAGGCCATCTCTAATCAAGAACGTCACGACCAGAGACAGAACAAAATCATCGCACGCACCCTTGATCGCCTGTACACCGGGTGCTCCAATGTACGGGATGTCAGAGGGAGCGTCTGAGCCTGGTGACGCAGCTATGCGGCGCAGTAGGGATAACGGCACAAAGTTCGCTGTACGAGATTTGAACGTGAGTTCAACCATGTACCACTTCGGGCTGTCCTTGTCCGTTTTCTGCAGGTTTATGAGTGGATAGCACGCGGGCATGTACATACGAAGGGTGTGCGTACTGCGTCATAGTACGGATGTGTACTGCGCAAGTGTATTAGCGGGAGAGGTCAGGTACAAGAAGTGAGAACGTACGAATCCCATGCGGTGTCTCAAGAAGTCCTATGGTCATCAGCCAGGTTATACATACAGTAAGCCTGAACGTTACGTACAGTCCGGATATGCTTCTTTCGATACCTGATTAGGAGATAGAATAGTGAGCTTTACGGTTGTCTCCAAATCTATGAACGGGGATTTTCGAAGCAGTGGTCATGTATTGGACTGCTCCGGCATGTGAGCGATTAAGCATGCCAGGTGATCTGCTTATATATAGCTATCATGAATAGAGTGTACGGCGCGATGAAAGGATACCCGTGGGCGGCGTTCCTCGCTGATATTGGCTCTCCTAGCTTTCAAGGAGTGGCTAACTGCATCAGGCATGGAACCAGCCACTACACGGTGTAAAATGATGTGGAATAGGCTTGTGACGCATCTCATGATAGCAGGGGTGTACCCAAGAAGTTGACGTAACACGCTGAAGGATATAGGACGTACCTCCGCGAAAGCTGCTATGCCTGGAAAGGTAGAAATCGCTCGATCTAGCTGAACACAGCCACCCAAGAAGATGTGCACCCACCTGGGTTTTTGCAATTAGAGTGATAGAACAGCACCTTCCGATGTGCGAATGAGATGAGAGCACAAAGTCCGGCATAGGTAAGAGGCACACACCTTGTCGCCCACACGCATCTCCTTCATGAGATTTCGAGCCTCGGCATTCCTCACGCCCTCCCATGGAGTCGTCTTCATTGCTTCAAAGTCATCGACCGAGAACTAGTGGCCATGTGCCATGAGCATTCATCACGGCGAACAGCGAACGAGTGTGAGTGGCTCTAGCTTGTACCTTGACATCCTTTCCCTTCACGATGCGCGAGTCTGGCTCGGCCTTCATCAACCAGTGTTTCACCATGGCTGTTACTGGTGTCCTCAACGTGTTTTAGAACGTTGCGGCTGTCGCGGTCAGCGAGCAGAAGTGAGTGGGGAGTGGTGTCCGAAAGAGGAAAGCGGCGGTGGTGAGGGAGAGAACGCGGTGTAAACATCGGTCAACACGCATCTGGCCGTTAACTCTCACCCTGCTCACACGCCAATATCCAACAAACTTCAAAATCTGGTCACGACACGGCTATTTCTCGTCAACATCGCACAGGCTGGCCCACTCTTGTCATGAGCAGCGTCCATGCTGCGGAGACCGAAACCATTGTGCTCGCTGACGGCGCCAGACCACTCTCGCACGCTTCGCAAACTCCGGACTCACAACCACCTCGGCTCGGGGGCGAAGTAGACCGCTCGACTAGCTTGGATGGACGCACGGGCGATGCAGACAAGATGTTTGAGTCCGTTTCAGAGGCGTTGGATGTGGGCAGAGCAGAGGGGAGCAGCACGGGACCGGATACACTCGACGCGTCGGAGGCAGCTTTGGGGGCTCTGGACGACCATTCGCAGTGGGTGGACGAGGACACGCCGGAATATAAACGTGTGAAGGTCTACGAGCTTATCGGAGCACGATGGGTGGACCAGGGAACAGCTTTTTGCTCGGGCGACCTCCAAGACAACGAAGCTGTACTCATCGCTCGTTCGGAAGCCGACCCTAATCATATAATCCTATCGACCACCATTCGCTCGAATGACGTTTACCAAAGGCAACAGGGCGAGTAATTTTACGCCCCTACACGCCTCGTTTCTCACCGCGTTGAACAGACACCTTGATTGTGTGGACTGAGCCAGATGGGGTTGACTATGCGCTGAGTTTTCAGGAGCCGGAAGGTTGCGCGGAGGTTTGGAATTTCATTCAGGAGGTACAAAGGCATATGAGCACGTTTGGTGAGTTTTTTATGTGTTCCCTTTGATTAGCATTCACCTTTCATTCGCTTATTAGCCCTTTCCTCATCACCCACGATTGGCCCTGAACCATCTCCCGCAACAGCGAGCATCATGCGCACGGGGCACCTCCCTACTCCCGCTCTTGGGTGCATATCCGAAATCGAAAGGGCAATCAAGCACATATGTCGATCCCCTCCCATGAAAGAGCGTGTCTGCGAGTACATTCAGGCTGAGGTACGCAGCGCGTTGAATTAAACCACCGTCTCTGAGTCGAGCCACAAAATGGCATCACAGGATTATCTCAAAGCCATTGTGGACGTATTCAAGCAAGCAGAGGACCTTGAGCTCATCCAGGATCTACACGCTCTGAATAGCTGCATGAACACAATACGTTAGTGCTCACCACTGTCATGGTCATTTGACGACCTGCTAATGGCCATTCCTTCCAGTAATGCTCAATGATCATAGCATGTACGAGCATATTCTGGACGACGAGCTGTTTTTTGGTGTCGTTGGCATGCTTGAATGTACGTTCACGTGCAGTGCCTCCCGTTATAAAGGCTAATAACAACTCCATCCAGACGACCCTGAATTTCCCACTCACAAGGCGAACTATCGCGACTTTCTCCGCCAAACTTCCCGCTTCCATCAACCCATCCCCATTCGAGACGAGGGCATACAGAAAAAGGTCCACCACACCTACCGACTCCAGTTCCTGAAGGATGTCGTACTGGCGCGCGCGATCGATGATTCGACCTTCAATGTCCTCAACTCGTGTATCCTCTTCAACCAAATCGACATCATTAACTACGTTCAGAATGACCCGGCCTTCCTCCGCGAAGTAGTTGGTATATTTCTGAACGAAGAGATGCTTGTGCAGCTTGGTGGCCTCAGACCCGAAGCTCCCAAAGTAGTCAACAATGGAAGCACGATGGAAGTAGATGGTTCGAGCTCCAATGTTGCGGGCACTTCGTCGAACGGTTCAGAGACGCAGTCTGCGTCGACGGAGCGAGATCAATTACGAAGAGATGTTGTTCTGCTCATCCAACAGCTCTGTGTAATGGGGAAGAATGTGCAGCTTCCGGCCCGTATGGCGCTCTTCCGGTCTCTTTCCGATCGGGGTATCTTGTTCGCCGTCCAGTGGGCTCTTGCGCAACCCGAGGGCGATGACCAGGGCCTCCAGATGATCTGTACCGGAGGGGAGATCCTTACAGCCCTTCTCGATCATGATCTGAATGGGGTGCGCGGCCATGTCTTGAAGCAGATCGGGCCACCTGGTGAGGACAAGAGCATGCGAAAGCCGGACACCGATACCTTGGTCTCTCTCATGTGTCGCGTGCTTACGAGGAGTCGCGACATGGGTGTACAAAGTCAAGTAGGCGAGTCCTTGCGCGTTCTTATGGAGATTCCCCAAGGCGAAGCCGCCGATGCACACGTAAGTCATCTAGAGTTGCTATCATCACAAGTCATTATTGACGTTAGTGCGTTTTACATAGCCTGTCATGGGAGCGAAGTTCTTCATGCGCGCAAAGGACGACCCTGGGACGGAGCGCTTCCTCGAATACTTTTACAAGACATGCGTTGACATCCTATTCCGGCCCTTTCATGACATTCCCGAATTCAAGTCTCTCACTGGTAAGCGAGCGTCGCGATATTCCTCATTCATGGACATTGAACATCGGGCAGATCCTATTCTTCACTTCTCACGCGAACGGACAAACCTCTACTTACATCTATGCGAGTTGCTAGCCAACTTTGCCGCCCAACACTCATTCCGCAGTCATTTCTACATGCTATCCTCTAATATTGCCTCTCGTATGGGTTCACTGTTGAGTGCTAAGGACAAACATCTACGACTCGGTAAGTGTTTGATGACGTTTTGTGTGTCCATGTGTAGTAATCTCGTCGTCATCTCAGCCGCTTTCCGCTTCTTTCGGGTAACACTCAGGCTCAATAACCGCAATCTTTTCACTCATCTCATCAAACTTGACGCCCTGAAACCCGTAATCGATCTGACATTACAAGAATCTCGCCGAGATAATCTGCTCAGTTCCGCGTGCCAAGAGTTCTTCGAGTGTATGCGGAAGGTACGGGAAACTACCATGACTACTATTACAATTAGAGCTAAACAATGATACAGGAGAATCCGAAGGAACTCATTGCGTATTGCATGACGAAGCACGAAGATAAGATTCGACTTCTCTCTGAAACCGCTCTGGGTGGTCCCCAGTTCAAGCAGTTCATACGTCGGCACGAGATCAACATCGAACCGCCACCAAAAGAAGAGGAGAAGGCTGTTGAGAAGTACGTAATCCCTGTATCCCAGTCATTCGCCATACTCAACGTGTTACTAGATCACCCAATGTTGGTCTCCGACGCTGGGGCCAGGGACGTTTGCTCGAGGCTGAGGAAGAGTCGTACTTCAATACTGATGACGATGACGACGACGTGCCCATCAACCTCTCCAACGCCTTTCCCAAGACGAATAACCCTTCGCTCAAGCGGAAACGTGCATCCAGCGTACCCTCTCGTTCTCAGATCCAACGACCCATGCCTGTTGTTATCCCTTCCCTGGGCAGTCTGGTGGATTACGACGATGGTGAGGACCTTGGAGGGTTCGAGGCTGCTGAGGATCCACCACTGTCTATCC
Source organism: Irpex sp. M6601 (assembly GCA_037039805.1). Classification (NCBI taxonomy): domain Eukaryota; kingdom Fungi; phylum Basidiomycota; class Agaricomycetes; order Polyporales; family Irpicaceae; genus Irpex; species Irpex sp. M6601. Next base: position 23,367 of record JAXQGN010000105.1, on the reverse strand, counting down.
CACATGATTCGTCTCAGAGGATACAGGGGTCTCCTGGACCCGAGGTTCCTGCCAGCCCGAAGTTGACGAACCGGCCGATAACTGGTAGCAAACCGCCAGAGAGTCTCCTGACTATCGCGCCTGATGATCCCGAGGATAGCCTCCTCGAGAGCCTTCTGTCGAAGTCGGAGCCCCCCGCTCGACCTCCTCCAGATCATAGCCTAAGTGCTAAACGACGGCGTGACGACGAAGACGATGAGTTGCTGGCTATAGCTACCAAAGCCAAGCGGCCGAGCATGGGGACGGGAGCTGGTGTCCCGCCTACCAAGGGCGTAGCTGGTGGCGGAGGACTGGCGATCAAGCTTGGGAGTATAAAAACTTCGGAGGAGGGGCCGAAAAAGATCAAGTTCAAGCTGTCGTCACCTAGCTCGACAACGCCGTCGCCTTCAAGTCCTGGCGTGAAGGACGGGGACACAGGGTAGTAGTGCTATCTTCTTATTGCTTGTTGTAATGTTCTGTAGCGTATGTCGGACTATGTCGGTACTCTTAGAATTCATTAGGTTGCTATGTTGTCTAACTTATTTGCCTGAAATTCGACTATGGTCTAACACTGTTCTATCAAGATGTTGCTAATGAAAGCGTCACACACCCAGAATTTTGCGAGGGCGTGAAGAAAGTACAATTACTTTTGTCAGTAATACAGAACTATAGCAGTGACTCTACCAGAGTCATTGAGCAGGTGCTCGTGTTAGGTGCGGCTCGTAGCTAGCCTCTATATCCCTTGTACCTCGGAATAGTAGATGTCGTCTCGTGGGAATTATCGAGCGATAGCAATCCCTGGTCGGCCACACGCGTCAACCATTTTGAGTTCAACTCACCCTCTCTTTGAACGAAATTGGTACAGGAATATTGGCCGTTCTAAAAGTCAAGAAATGGCGAATTTGTTGACGATGCTCTCGCCAGTTACTGATATTTGTCAATGCACTCACTGGGTAAGCGATCTCCTAGTCGTCGTCTATCGATGTCTATCACTGACCCAGGAATTCGCAATAGGCGTATCAGAATAGGAGGGCTCGAAATTCAATATCCAATATCGACGCGACTCCCAGTTGACCAGGCATGGCCATTCTGCTACGCGTACACCAGACGTGCTACTGGCTGGGTAGAGGTCGAGTCATAGGCTTGGCTATGTGGACCGTATGCGAAAACTGCTGAGCTATGAGGCCGCGCTCTGAAGATCTGACAGTTAACATCCACATTTCCAGGTTTCCAGGTTTCTCACACCACTGCGATAGTCTCTTTACCTCCCTTCCGTTTTCTCTACGACAACCTACCCGTGCACTCATCCTCTAAATGTCTGCATCGTACAATGCTGTTGCTGCGAGTCAATATCGTCGCGCGTACTCAAGAGCGACCGCCCCTCCCGGAATAGTAGCTTCGCCGCAGGTCAGAACCAGAAAGCCCTCTGTTGCCCCACAGAGATCGTCTTCGAGTCAACCACCGGTCGAGCAAACGGAAAACACGTCTTACATGTTTGGGAGCAAAGGATGGGAAGAGCTGGCGTATGCATTGCAGGAGAATGACTCTCAGGAGATTGACCGATGCTGCAACGATATCGACACCATCCTCACTTTTGTATGTCTGCTTCTCTGTTCTCTTCAGCATTCAGTCGCAGGCTTAGCATTTTTGTACTACTTCGTACTATTAGGCTGGCTTATTCTCTGCTGCGGTGACAGCTTTCAATGTCGAATCATACAAACTTCTGCAACAGGATCCCGCGGATCTATCGTCCAACATCCTCTTACATATCTCACAACAGCTGCAAAACCTGACTATGGGCGCGGGTGGACCCGTAATCAACCTCGCATACACCGTCCCTGCTTTTCAGAAAAGCAATTCTGCTGTTCGACTCAATATGCTGTGGTTTTCCAGCCTTGTATTCAGCCTCATCGCCGCCGCTCTTTCGATACTGGCCAAGGAGTGGCTTAGAGAATATCTAGCAGGAACTCAAAGAAACAACCAAGAGTTTGTCCGCGTACGCCAATTCCGTCGCCTCGCCCTGGAGAAGTGGCATGTCTTTGGCATCATTGCTTTGCTTCCCCTACTAATGCATATCGCCCTCATCCTGTTCTTCGTCGGCCTTGGTGAATTTCTTTTCTCACTGGACAGTACCGTCGGTACCCTCGCGACGGTAATATTCGGTTCCTGGATATTCCTTCATGCTGTCTGTACCGCCTCACCGGTGATCTTCCCTCGCTGCCCTTATATCACGCCCCCCACTAAACACACAATACGCACCACCAGAAACAAGATCTGGCAGCTACGGGGGCAGCTGCGAAGTTTACTCCGATACACACCTCGGGAACTCTCCCAATTTTATACCTTTCCGTATGATGAAATGGGCCTCCGTCGTGACGAAAAGATGGACATGCCTGCGCTGGTGAAGGCCGACGATATCTTCATGGATGATGCGTTTATGAGTGAGGTTATCTATCAGTGCTTGGAAGACCTGGACGGCGAGAAAATACGCGTTTGTGTACGGCACTTTCTTTCCCACCGGCTGGCCCTCAGCAGCTACAAATCCCCTCTTGCTGAGACGAATTTCGCGCATCTCGGTGTACGAGCTCTGGTATCGACAACAGACGCTATCTCTGGCGGCCTGTGCCGCCAGATGGTGAAGTCGCACAGCATCGCTACACAAGAGTCTGACGACGATTTCTCGAAGTGCTGGCATGCTTGGATCAAGGACTCGATACACTATATCGTTCTGGCCCTTGACCACTGCGAGAAGGCAGATCAAAATCCTCCTCCATCGTTGCCGATGAATATGTCACGCATATTGGGACTATTGCTCAAGGGTGGAGAAGAAGCAACTAGAGAGCTGCTGTTATTGCTTCAGAACTACCCTTCTCTGAATAGGCACCTCGCCCAGGCAATGCACGCAATGTCTGCCGAAGGAAGCAAACTATGTAAGTCATCTATATGATAATCTCGGGAGAATGCAGTGTCCTTTTCACAAAGTCTATGCAGCTGATATTTTTTGACAGTGTTAGAAGTAATACGCAATGTCTGCTCTAGTGCGCGGCGTCTGATACCAGCTCAGGCTGATTCGAATCACACCACATCTTCATCCCTGCTCAATCTTTGCGGAGCGATACTCTCGATTGCGAGAATATTAGTGGATATTCACGATGGCTCAGATTCCGCCCTGGACACACCTACCCTTGGTTTGATATTGGACGAATCGCCGTTTGGCCTTGTTGGAGTCCTCCTGCAAATTGCTCAAGCTTTAACCGAGCAGGAGTATCTGGCTTTTATTTGGGGAGAAGATGGTCGAATGCGAGCGGGAGACGTGCTACAGATTTTAGCGAAGATATCTTCTTCTGTCAAGGGCCCACTCTGCAAAGAGCTGCAGGACGTCCTCTCAAGGATTTCCGATCGTCGGCAGACGACTCGCATCTCGAGGTTTATGTCCACACACCCTTCACCGTCGTACATTCCCCAGCAGCCCATCCTTGGTTCGCTAGCACAGGCACTACATACATCTCCTGAGGCCATCATACCTCTCAATCCAGACGCCTCCCCGGACGCTGGCGCAGCCACATCGTATCATTATGGGCGGTTGAGTACCGACTCTCGAATGGGTCTCACCCAGCGTTGGACATTGTCAAGTCGCCCAGGGCGGTTGAATCCGCTATTGAGCGCAGAGGAGTCCACACAGTCTATGCTTGTCTTCGACCTCTCTCTTCCAAACCAACTTAGCCTCAAACGCATTTCATCACTAGGAAGCCAACATGTTCGTGTCAGCCAGTTGTTACAAGATAATGACAACGTGCACATGGCGTGTTGGCCTGGTGTAACTCGCATGACCATCACCTGTGATGACCTTAATTCCCTTGGCTTCAAGGTCTCTATACCGGCGCAAGGGTCGAGTTCCAAGCCCATTGGGGTTGGTGAAGTCTTGTTGGCTATCTACAACGCATTGCAGCGTACCATTACAGAGCGCGAGTGGGAAACAGTCTCGCCGAATAGAAGAACCACGATCGCACGTGCATATTATCGTCGCTGCAGGATCGTGGGTACATCACAAGCTTTCGATGAGGGCATAAAACTGGTCGACCTCTTGGAAGATCGTTTCATGTTCGAAGGGCTGGTTCGTCTACCTGGTGACGAGAGATTTGAGAACTTGAAGTTGAAAGTTAGGAAATCTGATCCCGGAGGTGAGCATCCAGCCTGGGAGAGCCTGAGCGAGTTCATGTGGTACAAGGGGGGAGCTTGAATGCGTCGTAGTTTAGGAATGGACAGAAGGATGGATACACTGGCAGCACTGACAGTAGCGAGCACGTCTTTGTATTGTAGTTGTTTGTTGTTCAGACGTTCCAAGACTGTAGCATCCCGTCGTACCAAATCAATACGAAAAAAGGCATCATTCTTATTGAGCTTGTACCATGTAACAAGCCTCTCCTCGACCATGCAAAGATGCCAAAGATGAACCGATCTGCTCTTGCCCAAAAAGTCAATCTTCGATCGAGGTTGGTCCGGTTCGCTATACTGGGCTGACTGGGGTTTGCTACATATTTCAGAGCAGCCATCAAACCACTTCAACCAACTTCTTTCCCAAACCTCGACGTCCTCAAGTTTCTCGCCGACTTCGTCCACTCTTTCAAACACTCAAGATTGGCGGCGAGAACGAGAATCGTCTCAGAGAAGGTAACGCATTGTGACAGGCAAGTCCAGTATACTCCGAAGTAGTAGTGCATCACATACTGAACCTGGCCACTCAGAAGGTACCCCTACGTCTATACATCCACCAGCGCATCTCTGCCTCGTGCTCGTCGCTGCACCATCTACCCAGAGAAGTCCGACATCCCTGTCAAGCTCAACCGCCGTTCTCTGTTCCCGCGAGGTCAAACTTTGTCACCATGGTTGGAGCCCAAACGTCAAGCAACCTCCTTGTCATCGATCCTCTGAGCATACTCCATGTCTGCGATGCATCACGACCGCCCTTGTTCCTGGAACTCTCTCTGGTGCCAAGGACGGACCAAGCTGTCTCTTCCCAGGCGTTGGCGCCCCTTCCCTCTGGTCCAGTTCCGATTGCGATGTCTAGTCACATTCTTAACTCCTCTACACTCTTTCTCGGCTTGTTCACTGTCTTTACTGTCCTGGCTTGGAAAGCGCGTACCGTTCGCAAGACTGTCGAAGAAGTCGACGAAGAATCTATACCAAGCACTCCCGTGAGAAGTACGGCGGAATACCTTGTCAATGACGAACCGGAGACCTCTCCTGTTGACACTTCTATCGATCTCGATGACACCCTCGACGAGTCCATTCTGTTGTCGCCCACTGGTTCTGGCTACTTTACCTCCCCTTCTTCTCCGAAGATGCTTACAACTAGCGAAGCCCCTTCACCGATGTTACTCTCCAGCGTTGACAGCCCCGCGTTCCGTCACATCTGGAAGAGCAGTGCTATCGCGACGGCAGAAATTGCTCACAAGAGGCGGCGTTCGTCAATCGTTGCGAAACTACAACGCTGGGCTGCCAAGCGACACGAACAAGCTGCCCAACAAGCTCGGTCCCTGAAGCTCTCGGCCTCTGTTTCTCGTGAAAGCAACGGGAGCGGAGACGGTCTCTCTTCTCTTGGAGCTTTTGACAACCAAATGGGCAGTCATCTTGGATCCGACAGGTCCGTCAGTCCGAGCGCTGCGCAGAAGCTTCGTTTTCGGAGAGAGGGCTTGAAGACGAGGGCAAGGGAGGTTGAGGTTATACGGGCGGCCTTGTACAACAACGAATTGTGACCTGTTACAAGACTACATGGTTTCTGCAATGTGTTTCAGTGGCCAAACAACCTAGCTTAAACGTATACGTACAACTATACCCTGACTGCCCTAGACCTGTCGTTTCAGTGAATACAAACATACTAGTAGTCTGTGCAACCCCAACGATGATTTTGGAAGCTGCAGTGATTTGCATTAGTTTCCTGGCCACAAGAGTAGCAATGTTATCACAGGTATGATGTATAATATACCCAGATGTTGTTTCACGAACTTCGATGGCAGTGGCTCCCTGGGACGACAGGCCAAGTCAGCGTGATCTCCCATCCACAAGGGGGCAGGCATTGTCATGCTAACGCCTACTCAGGCCTGCTGGTCTCCTCGGGTCGCTCTCTCCTTCTCCGTGAGGCGAAAGTCGTCGGTTCCCGAACTGTTAGAAGAGAAAAAAAAGAAAAAATGACCGCCGCAGGGCTCGAACCTGCAACCTTCTGGTTACCGTATACGGTAATCGGGACCCGACATCTCGGTAGGCAATCGAAGCCAGATGCGCTACCATTGCGCCAGGCGGCCCTTATTTAGCTTAAATTTTGTTACATTATATACTGTTACAAAATTAACGCCCAGGGGCCGGATTGAGTGTGCGAGGGGCGCTTGGTCGAAATGAGCACATCCGCTGTCCGCTGCAATCGCAAAGAACTTTGTTTCCTCTTTCCCATTCATATTTGCGTATTTTCTAGCTCCAACATGACCCAGCCCTCTCTCACACCCCTTCCCCATCCTCGACGACCGCCTCGAGGATGCCAGTCAAGCTCTCCACCCCCCTCGTCGCTGTAACCCTCGACGAGGTCTTGTCCGGCGGCACATGCGAGCCCATCTCACTTGCCGACTTCGAGTCTTTCCTCACACACAAACAACATGCCGTTGAATATCTACGCTTTGTTGTCTGGTACAGGTCGTACCACTCAAGATTTCAGTCTCTGCCTGTCGAGTTGCGCAACCTCAGCCCTCCTGTCTCTGCGTACGACTGTGCCGGCCTGGATTGCAAGTTACCGTCTCCAGCACGCTTAGCCCGTTTCGTTACCCAAGCGTCTTCGACAACTTCAACCAGCTATGATGGCCTGTATATAACCCCTTCCCGGTCTACGACGGGCTCTTCACTTGATGTCGAGCGACAGCCTTTCCGTGCCGAGTGTGCATGTGTAGCACGCACCTTCCTGGTCTCTAACCCCTCAGTCCACTCCACAACCCTCGAGATCCAGTCCGAAGTACTGGATGCGACGCTCGCATATCTTTCTCAGACGACACACCCGTCGGTCTTTCATCCAATATACCAGCAGGCGTACGATACTCTGCAGAACTCATCCTTGCCATACTTCCTTGCTGAAGCAACACCCAACATCAACCGCGAGAAGCAGTTATACTGGTGGTTATACGGCGCCATCTCCTTCTTGTTAGGTTGGGCAGTCACTATCGGCTGTTTGTTCATCAATAAGCATGACGGTGAATCTGCACGGCCTGCATCTGTGCGAGAGCGGGCATGGCGGTTGTGGGCAGTGCCTTTTTTGACCGCCGGTGGCATGCAGATGTATTCCGCGTACCGAGGGTACGTGACGCTGTCTTAAATATAGTGACTTCCCGCTTACATCTCTACAGATTCTGCTCGGAAGTGTGGGGACGAGGTGCAACACAGCTGCGACCTTGGGAGCTGGTCTCTGCGACGGATGAGCTCCAATCGGGCTCTGACCAGAAGGAGCCCCTGTCGAGTCTGGACGAGACAAAACACTGGAAGAAGGGGCCGAAACCGGGGCTCAAATCTCTCAAAACACTTGAGCACGTAGCTGAGAACCCCGACGAAGCTGTCCAGATAGACATCAGCTCTGTCCACTTTGATGACCTGGCCAACGTCGACCTAAATGTCGATTCGCCAGGGCCAGTCACTCTTCCATCGTCCTTGTCATCTCCCGCCTCAGCCTCCAAGAAGAGACCGCCGCCTATCATCACATCTAACCACCGTGATCACTGGTGTCCACCACCCAACTTTGAAAGTGCCGACATGTCGCGTACACAAACGGCTGTTTCCATCCCTTCACATAGCACATCTACTCAGCGAGACCCTCATCCTCTCCCTCATGTCGCCTGCCCACCTAACACCTCATCCACTGCCTCGCAAACGATGCTGCCCGTGCTATCTACACGCGCAAGGATGTTTGGTCCCGAACGTGTCGTAATGGATCCGCGGATTCGGGCTGTGCACAGGAGAATTCTGAGGGATATGCTTGTTGTAGGATTTATCTGGTCTGTGGTTTGGACGGTCGTCATTCTTTGTTTACCTTGGGGCCGTTGATATAAGTAGGTGGATATTCTGATTGGTTTATTTGGTGTTGTACCCTGTCTATATGGGGTACCTGTGCTGTATTTTTATCTTTTGGAACTTCACATCACTACTCTCTACTGCTCTGTATCTTAGATCTTTTGTAATTACATGGTCAATTGTACTTCGTATTCCATGCATCTTGCGCATATGTCATCAATGCGAGCGCCTGCAATACTGAACTTTCTGGGATGATCGGGCACAGTCATGGTGGCGAACACAGCTTTACCTGATTCCCTCATCTACTCTGTTATCGACCTGCTGTTAGTTGTTACTTCCACCATCCCACAATCATGGCTTTGAACTGGACTATGCTAGATTCCCAACGCTCACCTATACCGCTGCCTCATGAACTCATCATACGCACCGTCTCAGCCGCAGAGGTAACAGTATCCGTACCCAATGCGCCGCCTGTTTCGACGTCTACATCTGGCGGTTCTGGAGGAGAGAAGAAGCTAGTAGGAAACGGGAAGATATGGCTGACAGACAACAGGGTATATTTGCCTTGAGCTTACGGTACAGCAACGACATACTCACCAATCGGCTCTCTGGTGCACTTCGATCTAGCTGATATTCGTAGCCCACGACGCCCCCGCAAAAGGCACAGAATCAACCGCATTCGACTCACTCTCGATCCCACTGGCATCGATACTCTCCACAAAGTTCGAGCAGCCGTTCTTCGGCCAGAACTTCCTCGCCGTGGACGTCAAGCCGTCTCCTGAGGGAGGCTTGACGCACGGAACGAAAGTGGAGATTAGGTTGAAGGATAAGGGGTTGTTTGAGTTTGTGGGCGTGCTTGAGAAGACTCGTGAGCGGGCGATTTATATGAAGAGGTCTGGGGCGGATGAGGAAGAGGGATTGCGTGAGTTATCATGTTTTGGTGTCACTCTTCCTCGGGGACTGATAAGATTTGTTCTATAGCTGGCTATTCTACACCATCGACCTCGGCTGCGCCATCCTCGTCTTCCGCTATACCAGACGAAGCTCCTCCTGGTTACGATGCTCCTTCATACGAACCTTGAAGCTTGTCGAGAGCCTGATAGGATTAACATCTTGTATATTGGAAGCGGAATGGTCCAAGTGCTAAGCGACAGGATACGGATTGCTTGTAATAATATGTACTAGGCATAAACATGAATATGTATTTCTAGGCAGGAATGTCAAACTATAGCTAACTACTATCGTCGTGCGTAGCGGACATAGCAGGATTAGGATCGGGGGAGTGCATCGAGAGTCTATCATCGGTCGTAGCTACACTTGAAATTGAGGGTGTGTATGATGGTCGAGACACTAGTACTGGGGGTGTGTATGGTCGAGACAAGGAGGATGTGTATGATTCTCGAGACGATCCATCCATCTTCCGCACACTATCATACGAGTTTCCGGGGAGAGGAATGAGGACTAGACCGAAGTGGTAGGTTTCCGGCAATATTCTATCGGTTCCCTGGTCATGCTCGCCATCATGGTCGCTAACTTCAACTTCTTGGCCTTGCGCGTCCTGGATCGATGAAGAGAGTGCTCGAGACGGTGGATTTTTTCGTACGATGACTAGCTCAACGCCACGCCTGTAGAAGAAGTATTCATTCCACTTCAAAGTTATACCCGAAGTCTCGTTATCGAGGGGAGCACGGTTGCCTTGTATCCATTCATCTCGGATATCCTAGTGTATTGAGTCAGCTTTAAGTCGGCAATGAATAGAAGTCAAAGGTCTTACCTGCACGAGAGCTGTCCAGTCGTCAGTAGAGATGTCCAAGTCCAATAGTGCATCTGGGGGATCGTCAGGCATAATGTGTTCTAAGTCCCATTCATCCAAAACGTCAATGCCTTCTTCTGGTATCAAACCTCGATACACCCGAGCCGGGGTATAGGTTGGCCTTTCGAATGCTGCCTCTCGTAATTGGTAGACATCGCCGCTTTCAAGTTCTGGGGAAATAGAGCTTGGAGAGGGTGGGCCACTGCGATCTATGACAGCACCCGGCTCTGGTATATATCGTATGCTGTCCTCATCGGCTTCCTCATGTTCGAGGCCTTCATCGACATCCGGTAAAGCCGGTTGTGCACTCGGACGTACCGACAGGGTCTGATTATGAGAGTCAGGAGTTAGGTCTGGGGAATAGGATTCTTGCCGTATGCTGAGAGGAGTAGGCGATCTGGAAGCAGAATGAATGAGAATGGACTCTGGGTGCGACGAGCTCAGAGATGGCGCTGTAGGTGGCTGGATTATAGGTTCGTACGGGACGACGTAGTCTTGGTAGTTCGTGTGCAGCGTGCTGCTCATGCTTGTTGGCGACGAAGAGAGCTGCCAGCTGTTCATCATCCTGATCTCCCTGACCGGTATCGGCAGTGGGTCCAACGTCGGTGACGCCTGCTTATTGTTCACAGGAGAATCCCCAATGATAGTTGACAGGACCGTCTGAAGACGGAATGTTTGTGCGGTATCAAGCGCAACGGCCTGCAAGATCCGTTGACAACTTCGAGCTGTCTTGCATATTTCCTCGTCGGTTTGTTGCAAACGCAGATCATGCTCTCTCTCCAGAATCTCGGCGAGTTTAGACAGAACAAATGGAAGTAGGTTGAACGGAGGATGGTCCAGGGCATGGGTTAAGTCTGATGGCAAAACCCGGTTGATCTTGATCCATCTCTCAACAAATATGAGAAGGGCTGCGCAGAGGTCCATCGCTTTATAGCCACTCTCCTCCGTGAGCGCTTTCGCGCTCTCCAAAATTTCCTCGATGTCTGGTGCGAGCATTAGTAGTGTATTCTCAAAGATACAATGTGAACGGGCTTACGCTTTTTTTGAATATGGTCTAGACTCAGGTACTCGATCACGGGCGTGCGATATTCTGAAAGGAATAAGAGCATCCGTTTGATGGTAGGGGGATGGCCGCACATGAACAGATGGGTCAGAAGTCGAGATAACTTCTCGCTAATGGATGGTCCCAAGTCTCGGGAGCTCTGAACACAGTGATGGATAGCCAGAATAATGTAGTGCAAGGAATCTTGAGCCCAGATTTGCAGAATCTCAGGTTTAGCCTGAGACAGAGCTTGAGCCAGCTTGTAGTGTAGGGCGTCCGTAGTGGCTACTAGAGCGCGAGTGCTGACACGAGTGAAGTCTATCTCGCTCAGATGCCCGGAGGAGACATTGGTATAGTGTATAGCTCGCCTGTGGTATAGGAAATGTCTGAGGAATTCCAGTGTGTCCGAGCCGTTCATGCGCCGCAGGCAGAAACGAGTCACTTCATCGACGAACGCATCATCCATGAATAAACGGTCTAGGTTGATGAGTGCCGGAAGATCCTTAGTAGTATCCCGGCGTATACCCATCTCGTCTCCAGGGAATCCGTAATATTTGTCAAGCTTCGGGTGTTCTTTTCCGCAGAGTAGGCAAAGATTGGACCAAGCCTGCCAAACTTGACGCCTGATAGAGCGTATAGCGTGCTTCGTGAGAGGAGTGATATATGGACAATCGGGGAAAAGGATAGGTGACAGGTTGCTCATGGCATATACGAGAAGCCAGAGGGAAATCAGTATCGCCACGAGGATTCCAACTTCCTTGTCTAGCGTGAGTAAGAACTCTGCGAGGCCGATGAAGAATAGAACCAACGCGGCGGTCAGAAGAACAGGGAGAAGGGCGACAATATCCCAAACGTGCCATCGTCTCAGGCCTTCGCGGCGACAATGACGGACCCGTACGAATTCCTCTGGGTTGCTGTATTTGCCAGTGGAATATTGTCTGAGCCACTGTTTCACAAGGATCGAGAGAGAGGCGGCAATGAGGCTGAAGACCAAGCTCGTGAACCATAAGACGTTTATCCGCACAGCAGACCCCGGGGCACGGAACTCTTGTACTGTGTAGGGGATGCTGGCCTTGCTAGTGGACGATTCTGAGGACGTATTTGCCAACTGCTGAGAGATGTGTACAAGAACATCTGAGGAGAGATCTCCGGAGTCTGGTTGCAGCATCTTGTACGTCTCAATATTAAAAGCAGTCACCGCAGCAGAGAACAGTCCTGCCTATGTCATGTATAGTGTCTGAGAGACTAGTCTTCTTCAGCATAGTGATGATGATGCTTACAAATGTCAAGAGGGTGTTTATATCATCGTTACAGCCCTCAATCTCCTCATCGTCGTGCTCTTCCAACGCATCGGCCAACTTGGTCCACTCGGGAGCTCTATCCCGAGTATCCTCTCGGATCGCCCCATCTTGGTGAGTGTTGTGTGTAACGGTGCTGTATACCGTGACCGTGCGGGATGGGCGACGTCGGCGCATGTACTTGGACCCTATGCGCAGTAGAGAACCTCACCGACAACGCCTCGCAATGACCGTACCGACCATACGACAGTGTGAGAAACTTGAACCAAGATTGAGTTGGCTAAGACGCCGCCATGGCCCATACTGTAGTGGACATCTATCTCGTACTATTTCCGAGTGCTATGGGATAAGTAGGCGTCATTGTGAATTTGTGTGGATATATCCAGCCGAGCCTGGGCACAGTTGTACCTGCAGATTTCTACCATTAGTTTCGTGTGTATGTGCGATATGTCAGTAGGCCTGCATAGGCGGGTAGAGAATTCAACGTCACGGTGGAAGTACGGAACTATTGATCTAGCGCTCAAGATCCCTGTCTTTCGATCGCCAACGGGCGTTAATCACAAGGATAACGACGAATTCAGTTACTTGCAGTGTGTAATAATCAAGTTTTCTAGCCACACTTCTACCACCGCCTGGCTATGTCCAAAAACTCCTTCGAGACTGTGGCGGGATTCATTCCCTTGCCCATAAAATATTCTCCTGACTCGACACATATCATCTATGTTCGCGCACATAACGCATCGCAAAAGGGAAAGGCCAGGGACAACGGCATACCTAATGGACGCACACTCTTCATGGTCAATGTCCCGCCAGACGCCACCGAAAGGGAGATCACGTATTTCTTCAAATCGTGTGGCACAGTGGAAATGGTGGTTTTCGCAGGAGATGACGTAGATGAAGATTCTCAAGAGGAATTGGTGAGCGGAGAGTCGGAGGAGAGCGAGGATGAGGTTGAGCAGGCTGAAGAAGAGCAGACGGATGCGCCCCCTCGCAAAAAGCGCAAGTTGGGCAAGACCTCTTCGTCCGTACCCTCTATTGTACCACTACCTGTTCGTACCACCAGAATCCTGCGGAAGACAGGCAGGTCGGCGCATGTAATATTCTTGGACGAGTCCTCGCTTGCTCGCGCTCTAGGATCTGCATCGAAACAAAGGATATGGGCCCCCGAAGAATCTATTCCTTCGGGAATTGACCACTACATTGCTACATATCGCTCCCTTCGCCCTCCACTTGACGTTGTCAAAGCACATGCGAACTCGTGGATGGAACACTTTGACTGGGAGCAGGCGAAGAAGAAGCAACAGAGCAAGTACAAGAAGGGAGATGCAATCGTCGACGACGACGGCTTCACACTTGTTACGCGTGGGGGAGCTTACGGTCAGACTGTTGGAGGTGGTGTTAGTGTTGCAAGCAAGCGGTTCCAGAGAGAGGGACCAGAGGGCGGAAAACGTCACAGGAAGAAAAAGGAGCCCAAAGAGAAGGACGCTTTTTATGCGTTCCAAATACACGAGAAGAAGCGCAAAGGTGGGATACTTGTTATTTTATTCGTTTCACTGATATTAATTATGAGTGTAGAGCTTATGGATCTCCAGCGCAAGTGGGAAGAAGACAAGGCGAAGGTGGACAAGTTAAAAGAGTCACGCAAGTTCAAGCCTTATTAGATTTTGGTTGCTCCATTTCACTCGTCTGTATCATGCCATGTATTGTCCTTCCATGCAAAGAAAATCATGATGCGCTGTTACATCGCTGCCATTCTTCACCAGATTTATGAGGGAGAGTATGCACTTTGGAGAGGAACGTCAACATCAGTCCCTGTTCGCAACAGGTCCTGCACGTCCTCCTCTCGAGCAGGCTTGAAGCCAACGCGATGTCTCATTTCAGCAGAAGGTGATAGTAATCTGGACGTGAATCTTTCAGACGAGGGCTGTTGGTAATGGACTATAGTATATACTCACCCCGACATTTGCACCAGGACACTGCAGAGGGACAGGAAGGCCTGGAACAACTTCGTCCGGGCAATTCTCTGGCGACGCACATACAGCGCCCTGTGTACACACTCCATCGAAGTGGAAGGACATGGGGCCTGTGCTAGAGGGGTAACCGGATTGTCATTCGTTCCTCTGGTTTATCTAGTGAACTGTGGAGACTATAAGCACTCACAATTGATGGCTCCCGTCGGCAGGATCGCCAGAGATATCGAAGAATGCTTCATTCATGTTTGGAATGTCACTCCTAAGAGCGAACTCAACAACCCCACAGTTGACCCCGTCTGCTTGACAGTCATTGCCCGTACCATTGAGCCAGGCAACGGCGCCCAGGATTCTGCCCTGCACAGTGGCAGAACCTTGGGGAACATCGTGTTCGAAGAAAGTAAAGACGCCATTGCCAACGCCACAGTTGTTGACGAACTACGCGAAGTAGACCTACAGTCAGCGCGTTGAGTCGGATGTGCAGATGTACGTACCGAGACCTCATGGGACTCCTGGGCGACAGTGAATTGGACAAGTGCAACAATGAAGGTGGCCAAGAGGGTGAGGACCATGGTTCACGTTGAGTTACACGAAGGCAAAGGTGAGGCAGAGGCAGAAGGAGAGAGACGGCTACGATGGACAAACCTTCAATGTATTTTGAATCCTCTATACTTATGTACACTCACCAACTGTGCGCTGCACTGCGAGTGCATGATTTCCAATCGCGAAAGTGAGCCTGTGACCACCATAGATCGCAGCGCCACCACTTACATCGACGGCGAGAAATGACCATGCCGAACGCGATGAACTGTAAACGATATTACGGCCATACGTAACGCGGCGGTCTAAGGAGATGGCCTATCAGTCAAAGATGGTTTTCATTCCGAGGGAAATGGAGCTCACCCCACGTCTGGATTTGCTGGAATGGCTGGTAGTAAGTAAGTAATATGAATTAAGTTGTCATGTAACAGGGTACGACACGGTCGGCATAGGTCGAGTCAAAATTGCGAAGCTTGAAAGCCTCGAGCAGTCGTAAAACGCGTCCGTCAGAGTTTGGGACACAGATTCAATTTAATTACGAACACATTGATATTGTAGAGATGTATACCACAAGGTTCGAGCCTAGTCCAGTATACCGTGAGTGAATACAATTGTACAGGAATCAAAAGATAAAAATACAAGCGAAGTCCTGCCTGATGTCCACCAGGTCCACCGGCGTGCAGAGCCCTTTCCACCCCCATGACCCCTCTCTTTCTCCACGACGAACATGGCATCTCGAATGGTAATTACCCTCCGCTTGTCGTCCTCTCTTGGAGACACCGCACCCTGGGAGCCTTTCACGGTAGAGACATATGGTCTAGCCCAGCTTCCTCCGGCGGTCATCGACGCTGGAGTAGTTGTAGTCGCCGAGCTCAAGCCAGCAGACGTCGTAGAGACTGCGGGCTTGGGTTTTGGCGCAGGTGGCGCAGCTGCACTGGCGTTCATCCACGCATACTTCTGACCCAGTCCAGCCGCTTGACTGGCAACGGCGTTCGGCATCTTCTTCTGCACGTCCGCAAACATATTTCTTGTAGTGACACCAGGCCCATCCACCTTCTTCTTTTATTCTTCGGCTGACCGTCTTCCGTGCTTTCTGCATTATCGATAGCCAGAGCTGCTCCATTCGCTTCGTTCACCAGAGCGGCGACATAAATAACGGTCATACCTGCCCTTTAAAGCTTCCCTTTCGCTCTTGTCGACCTTTTAGATCGTTGTGAGTTGCTTCGATTATGTTCGATACGTCCACCCGTATCACAAGGCTCCATATGGGCGTGCGGTCCTCGTAATGTGACACAGGGCCTGAATCTGGGCGAATATCACAGTCGACACGAATAGGTAGCCAGCGTCTCAATTAGTACAACTAGAGTGGAATCACTTATCCTGCTTTGTTTACTACTCCGCATAACAGTGACCATCGTACTACTTAGTAGGATCGGAGGCCTGAGGAACTGGCAAGTTCGAATAAGCAATCAACGAATAGATTCTATGTCAACACAGTGTGCTATTAAAACACTCACGGGTATCACTGCAAGAAAAACACTAATAGACAGTCAGCTAACAAATTCAATACCCTGTTGCGGTGGACGGAGGTGTTTCGAGTCAGGGTGGCTGCGAGGAAGACGTGTGGTTTTGATCGCTTATGTAATGTACGCACCAGACTCCGCGAGCCTCCGCGGCGTATTGTTTGACTCGTCCGAATTTAGGAAACTCGAGTTGAAGGACGCGCTCGAGTCTGCTCGAGTCTCTTGAAGTATACATAACTTGGAACTACGTACACTCGGCGGGCGGCCTCGCATTTGGTCGTCTCAAAAAATATACATTTCAGCACCGTCTGCAGACGCGAAGAAAGCTGCCGGCGTAATCGTTCATTCTTGTGAGCGTATCCCACGAGGAAGAACTTATATCATACCACAGCATAGTATACGCGATCGAGAGCTCGTCATTACCCAGAAATAGGAAAAGCTAGTCTTACAAGGAGTCCTCAATAAGCTTACGTGCCACCTCATCACGAGGCAGAATATTGCACGTATATGGTTCCGTGTGGCTAGTTTTGATAGGGTCAATGTGGCACATCCTTCCCCATAAACGTGTGAGCACATACCGTGTGAGTACAGTCTTGAATTTTATCTCCGGTTTGATCTCTTTGCCTTCCGCGTCTGTTGCCGGAGAGATAGAGAAAACTGCAAGAATGCGAGCTGCCGCCGTCCACAATGAGCCCTCGGCAAGGAAGCGTCCAGCACAAATCCTAAAGTTGCAGTAGATAGAATATGGCTTTTATTCATCACGATGTATGACGAGAAATATCAGGTTCCACTCACCTGCGACCCCAGCCGAACACTGCATTATTAGAAAAGGTCTCTCCCGCACCCTCGGGTTTTGGTAGGAAACGTTCGGGTTTGAACAGTTGTGGATCATGAAATTTGCTCTCGTCCCATGTCATGCTCCTATTGGTTCAAATATGTGAGCAGCAAGCAGAAAATAGATTTGGTGTGCACATTTTCACCTTGTGTTAGCGATAACAATTGATCCTTTCGGTATATGCATGCCATTGTATTCGTCGTCTACCATGAGTTGATGAGGTACACCAATAGGTGTTACGGGCTGCCATCTATCATGATACAGGTGCTTAGTATTCACGCGTATTAACCGTAGATCCTTTGACACTAACCTCATGACTTCGTCTACCACACATTGCACATACGGAAGGGCTTCACGGTCGTTGAGGTCCGGCAGGCGGGTTCTCCCAACCACTCGATCGATTTCTTCTTGCGCTTTCTTCTGTGCTTCTGGGTGTAGCAACATAGCAGCGATAAAAATTGTCATAATATGCCAAGTCTAGACAAGTAATCTTCATCTCATGCATTCCTCACAGTAAATAATGCGGACTCACCGTTTCGAATCCAGCTGGACATTGATCAAGATCATCAGCAACCAATTCTGAGTAACCCCAGTTTAGTACATACCTGCAAATATCATGCCAGCTGCAAGCCGCAAAGCACGCTCTTGCTCTGGATCCTCCTTTTCGCCGTACATGCGCTCCAGGAGTTTAGACACAAAGGACGGCCGTGCAGTGCCCTCTTTCTGGAACGGGAGGTTTTAGGCTAATAATATTGTGTTCAGGTCCAAGTACCTTACCATTTGTTCAACTACTTTCTCATAGTTATCATGCACGACAGCATCCATGATAGGTTTTGTCTCTGAGAAATACCCGGCACTATATTAGCAGTTTGTACAGCAATGAAAGAAGGCAAAGACATTCACCTTTGATGAAATCGACAAACCAAGCTCCGGGAAACCATGAAGGTAAGGATGCGACTAATAAGAGAAGAGGATTCAGATGGTCACAAGCTTGTGTTCCGATAGTCGGGCCATCGAATAAGTACTTGTACTTACAAATGGGGTGGATATCCAACAATGTAGGTGCAGTAGCGGCCGCAGCATATTTGATAAAGCGTTCGCCCAAGGAGAAAAACTCGTCTTCGTACGATTCGATGCGATGGCCATACCCGATATCTGTCACTATTCCGCCAGCAAACCTGAAAACGAAATCAACACAACCTCGAAACTGGCTTTGACAAATTCTCATTACCGCGCGGCATGTCTGTCAAAACTTCCCGGTTCATCCAAGAGGCACTTCAGCAAAACGTTGGCCTCTCTCTCTTGCACTGCACGATATTCGGAAACTATGTTCTTGCCCAATGCATCATTATACATTTTTCGTTGCCGTGTGTGGAATGGTCCATAGGCCGAAAAAACGACTGAGTCTCCCCAGCCAACCCTAAATAACAAGTCAGAAGGGGCAATGTCACGGTATCTGGTAAAAACTTGAGAGCGTACTCACTGATCATAGTATCCCAGCCGGGCCCTATCGCTGTATATGGCGCTGCGCTTCTCCAAAAGATCAGAAGCAGCCTTCTCGGACGCCAACACGACGATGGTCTTTCCCGGAACGCTCAGGGAGATTACATCCCCTAAACATGCCATAGTATGTTGTATTAATGTCACGGGAACACTCAGTCTAACCGTCATGATTACTCACCGTACTTCACTGACCATTCGTGCAAGACTTCCGCGGTATTGTGTGGTTCGGGAAATATGCGAAGGTGGCCAATCAAAGGGTCAGCAGGAGGTCCAGGTGGGAGAGGTAGAGAGTGACGCTTCTTCGAGATGCGCCGCGCGACCAACGCGCACAGAACGACAGCTGCAAGGATGGCGTAGTTGTGCATAGTAAAATGACTGGATGTGATGAAGCGCAAGGATTGTCGTACCGCTACAGTATATAACCCTTGAGGGAATATGCGGTGGTACGATGCAACGTCCCTCAAGCGCATCCGGTCATGTCAGTGGAGTCAACACTTATGGTCAGACCTTCCATGAACCTCGTACATCTTAGCCAAGACGCCGTTAAATACTCCTGTCCTGAATACTGTAATCAATTGAATGCTGCAACAAGAATTTGAAGTTGCGTACCAATATAGCGGGCACAAGATGAGCCTTCTGAGCTAATCAGAGTGTGGAAAGCGATGCCATATGCAGCCGAGCGGGTCGCCATGCAATGATGGTGCAAATCGCATAGAAGAGGCTGTCACTGGGAGGCTTCCTCACCAGCCGTTCTATGTAACAGCCGGCAAACTACGCATCTTTCACTTATCGCTGTCACTTTCTGTCATGATGGGTGAGCCGAATGTGTTGCACCACTATCGTGCAGCTTGTTCCGAATGTGCGAGGGTGCACATGTCTGCACACTGTTTTGAAGCTTGAATCAAACTTCAATGTTCAATGGTCATCAGTATATTCAAGTTTGAGCTCATCAAATTGAACATACTCTTGAAATGACCTGTAAAGAGTCATGCTTGCATCAAGTCAGGGCAGTTTCAGGGCCGTTGAGCTCGCGGACCAGCGTCGGGGATTTCGCCCAAATCAGCGTGTGTTTATGTCTTTGGAGTGTAGCCGTCGGAGGGGAAGTTGAACCGAGTCGGAGATAGTGGGCCACAACAAAATTGCATACAATCGTCAATGTTGAATTCGAGGTACCTACCAAGTATGCGGAGTATCAGGCATCAAGCTTCAAGCTTCAAGCTTACTAGCCCCAGCTCCTTACTTTGGTCCAGCCAAGTAGTCCACTGACAGGACGTAAGCGCATATAGCAGGCCAGGCTATATACTTTCGCGAGACGCAAGGATCTGCTCTAATATACCTGTTAGATTGAGAAAGATACAAACATGATAAAAGGGTAAGGAACATACCGTCGTGACCGTACTTAGTCAAGTTGCACAAAGGCGAACCGGTCCGCACATCCGCATCTAGAATAGAAATGGCTGGCGGGGCTCGTGCATATAGACCGCGAGGCTCGGTCGCCCTCGTCCTCCCCTCTCCTCATCGCTAATCACTCTCTGCTTGTCATTCTCTGGTCTGGGCTTTCGCTGGGGACTGCTATATCTAGGGCGACACGGTTGGCGGCGACCAACTACATCCAAGAGTTGACACACAAGATCATTACTATTAGGGACCATTAACGGGATGTTGGCAGCTTCAAGGACGTGTTTGAGGACGGCGGCGAGGAGGTCGGGGGTGAGATTCGCGTCGAATGAGGCGAGGGCGGTGGCTCTGGCAAGGGCGCATCCGCGGGCCAGTGCGCGCTCGACGTTATTCATGGCCGCCGCAGCTACGGGTGGTGTACTCTTCGGTTCATTCGTACGTCTCTCTCTCCTTTCTCACCACCACAGCTCTTCTTTCTAACCTACCCTTATTATTTCAACGATTTCATGACGATATAGCTCACGTACCAATATACCTACCCCATCGCCCTCGACGCATCGTCTCCATCTTCGAAGGTGCCGCCGAAATCTAAAGAGGCACCTGTGTACATATCGTACGAAGAAGTTCAGAAACATAACACTCGGGAGAGCTGTTGGGTCATCATCGACGGTCAGGTATACGATGCGACCTCCGTGCTGCGGTGGCACCCCGCAGGCCCAGACGTCATCTTACAATTAGCAGGCAAAGACGCGACGTAAGCCTTACTTATATCCTTCTACATGTATATGACTGAGTACTAAATCGCTGTATAACTTGAATACAGAAAACAATTCGTACCAATACACCCACCAAATATCCTCTCCCACCTCCCCGCCTCCGCCCACCTCGGACCCGTCGACCCCGAGACGCTGCCCAAACCGTCCCTCGAAGACACTGAAGAAGAGACACGTATAGCCGAGGCGAGGAGCCAGCTGCCTGAACCTGGTGCCGCGCTAAACCTGCAGGACATCGAAGTATGATGAGTTTTCTTCCTCCCCTCCTTGGGTTGTATTTTTATGTGTATTTGTTGGGTGCTTGTCACTCTCGCTGCTGGAATAATCTGTTTCTTTGCTCCTTCACCTTCTCTGTTGCTCTGAGGCCGTGTGCCCGCGCCTCAAATATACTGGCTTTGTCTGCTCTGAACTGTGTCAATGTGCCTCAGGCTGCTCATCCAACCACAAACTAACGGCACTGACTTGCTTTATGTTTTTGTACACGCACGAAGGACTACGCCGAGAAAGTGCTGACGAAGACTGCGTGGGCGTATTATCGCTCGACGGGCGACGACGAGTACACGTATTGGGAGAACTTTGAGTCCTTCAAGCGGTTCTGGTTCAGACCGAGGGTGTGAGTTTCCAGTTTCCGGTTCCTTGTTTCATGGTCCTTCAACGAGCTCGAGAGAGACTACTAGTGATCAATAGCGGTCGTAAGTATAAGCTTTACTGAACATGAGGATTGCATCCAGGTTGCACAAGATCTCACAAATATCAATGTCTACGACGATGTTCGGCGGGATTGAGAGCTCATTGCCGATCTTCATCGCCCCTGCCGCCTTGGCTCGTCTGGGACACCCAGATGGGGAGATGAACCTCACGCGTGCGGCTGGATCTGAGGGGATACTGCAAGGTGTGAGTGCTGTATCTTCGCCAAGTCCGGTGAGCTTGGATGAGGTACTGACAGGTTGGTGGGCTTGTAGATATCGAATAACGCGAGCTGCTCTGTCGACGAGATCATGTCCGTCAAGCGACCCCAGCAGAGCCTCATCTTCCAGGTAGGAGTTCTCCCATTCATAGCCGGAATGACAGCCATGCGATGAACTGTATTGTATCAATATAGCTGTACATGAACAAAGACAGATCCGCGAGCGAGACGCTCATCCGAGGATTGGAAGACCGGGGGTTCAAGGCGATCATGCTCACTGTGGATGCTGCCGTGCCTGGGAACCGGGAGATCGACAAGCGGTCGAAAGGATTCACCGTGCGTTCTCTGTTCTTGGATATCATTGACCTGCCAGTATGTCCTCACCGGTGGCTTCGGGGGCGTTTAGGTCGGTCCTGCTCATGGGAAGAGTGGGACTGAGGGGCAGGGTGTTGCTTTGGCTATTTCTGGGTATCAAGATCCGGACGTGTGCTGTAAGTTCTCAACAACTTATTGTAAACGGTATCTTGTTGACGAGGCGTTGCGATTGTAGGGGAAGATATTCCATGGATTCAAAGCCTCACGAAGCTTCCGTTGATCATTAAGGGTATTCAATGCGTTGAGGTGAGTATACTATCCGATGTTTTTACCTGCATGGTATGCTTAACCAACCCCTCCCTCTTCAGGACGCTGAGAAAGCATTCCAGTACGGCGCACAAAGCATCATTCTCTCCAACCACGGAGGCCGGGAACTCGACTTGTACGTTCCAGTCCAGCTTGGAAACTCCCCTTCCCGACCAAAACCTAGTAAAGAGCTTAACTGACAATGCACACCTTATGCTTGATAGCTCTCCGGCTCCCATGACAGTGCTATATGAACTACACCAGCAGCGACCCGACTTGTTGCGCGAGCACGAAGTCTACATCGACGGTGGCGTACGACGGGGAACGGACGTACTGAAAGCACTGTGTCTCGGAGCTCGTGGCGTCGGTCTCGGTCGTCCGTTTCTGTGGGCAAACGCCGTGTGGGGCGAGGCTGGGTGTCGACGGGTTATCGAAAGTAAGTAAACCGTTTCCTGCGTCGGATTACTGTGTACTGATGAATGGCGCTGGAACGTTGTGTTAATCTGACAGTTATGAGAGAGGAGATCGCGACGGGGATGCGGTTGTTGGGTGTGACGAGTATTGATCAGCTCAGGCCTGAGCTCGTGCGGTATGTGGACCGAACTCCCGCTCACCCTCCTCGGGCACGGTTGTGAGTAGTCTGGTAGTTAGTAGGAGGTCGACCCGGGGACCTGCGCAAGCGTCATTGACGGTGATATCCCTGCCTGCCATCAGCGTGTGTTGCTTTGTTTATCGGGGATGGACGTGCTGTCGTTATCGCTCCCCTGTTGAGAAGACTGGATGCGCACGTTTCTTGTGAATGAAGTGAACGTGTTGGAGCGTCTTGCTGTGGTCATCCGTCCGTCTCAGCCTGCTTACGAAGGTGCGAATATTCATTCGGAGCCTACTTGTGATTTATTATGAGCACCGTCCATGCCAGTCATGTGGCCACGAAAGTGAATATTGTGTGAATGGGAACCCCCACAACAAAGCAACAAAAATGGGACGATGGCAAGAAATGGTTGGGGATTGGCCGGCGGATCCAGAAACTGACAATATATCCCACTGCTCATGGGCGTCTGTGGTCGTAGCCTATGGGCGCCT